>SEYY01023589.1:140000-142500 GCA_009176605.1 Armadillidium nasatum
AGATTGAGGAATTGAGTTTTTAAGGCATTGAAAAGGGACTTGTTTGAAATACGAGAAAGGTCAGAGCTCAATTTCTCCAAGGCCACCCTCTGTGGGTCAATTAACTGCTGTTGGAAGTTGCGTATTTCAAATTGCCATTGCCTCAACCTATAATATAAAAATTGTTTTTATTTTTCCTGATAAATTATTCAATATTTTAATCTCCAATAACACCACATTTGCTGAAAAGTCAGGAGGAGTTTACAATGTGCCATGTAGTACTTGTAATCTTCATATTATGGTGAAACCATTACAACACTTAATTTTCATTTAAATCAACACAAAGCCGACATCAGGATGGGTGCTTTAAATAATGCAATTTTTACACATATTACTTTGCAACATAAAATAGATTGGAGAGGGGCTAAATTTATTTTTAATTCCAAATCCAAAAACTTAAATAGACTTATAGAATCTTTTTTAATTAAAACCATTTGAACTTTAATGTTTCCCCTGGAGTTTTTGAATTGGATGACGCAATATTGTTTTTTTTGAAAACCATATTTAAAAATTGACATTTTGAGCATGGCGAATTGTTTTTTTTATTAAATTGCTTAGTTGCCACTTTTGCTCCTTTCTTCTTGTTTCCTTTTTCATTTCGATTAGATTTTTACTTTATTAACTATAACTTTTTCTCTCACTCTTTAGAGTAGTGACCAGGTAGCCAGGTGTGTCGCTCCGAAACGTTAGGCCTTTTTGAATCTATTTGTTACGTCTGTTTTTAGCTGTTTTGATTTTTATTCTTTTATTAAAGAAGTTTTAAAGATATATAATATATATATATATATATATATATATATATATATATATATATATATATATATATATATATATATATATATATATATATATATATATATATATATATATATATATATATATATATATATATATATATATATATATATATATATATATATATATATATATTAAGAACCAAGAATAAAGAATTCCTCATATTCATATTCCAGTATATACATTTAATATACAGTGAACTTTTTAAACCTTACCTAGGTCCATTATCAACAATTATCAGATTTTACAAACTTCTATTCGTAAATTCGAAACTTGATATAAAATATTTATAATATTGAAAATAATAGTAATAAAATAGTAATAATATTAACATAAATACAAATAAAAACCCAGACTGAAATCGAAATGTAGTAAGCACTAAAGAAATAATTAAAAGAATGGATTTAATAAAAAAAAAAAAAAGGATTTCTTCATGGGTTAAAAGTGAAAATAGAAGTTTGATAAGGATGGGTGCTGAGTTTTTAAATAAAGACTAATAGTCTACGTTTACCAAATTTAAATAAATAAAATATAGGTTTTTTAGTTACCCCTTGTATTTGAACGTTTTCTTTTAACGAGTAAAGAAAATATTGGGATTATTTTCTCAAATGGGTAACTAAAGAAGTTTCTTTGTCTATAAAACAAAATTATTCTTAATGTTTGTTAATAATATTTCCACCTTCCTTAAGATGTATTTTTCAACATGCGATAACACTCCGACAATAAAAAATTACATGCAGTAACTAATTTCTAACGTTTCTCTTTCTCTCTGTATCATAGGCTATAATGATATATTAATTTTGTTCACAAATCCCTACTTTCAGCAATTACTGGATTCATTTCTCGGACAATCCACAATATAACCCATATTCATCGTTTCTGAGGTTTTTAGACCCTGGTCTTTAGTATTCTTTGCACTGCTATTTATAATATATTCTTCATCTTTAAATCACTCTTTATTTGTTTTATCCCCTGAAATATAATCACCAATCACCATTAACATTCTGTGCGTATTTGTTTAAGATGTAAAAATCTATTTGGAAACTTTGCAAAGTTAGAGAAGTTTCCCTTATTAGACACACACACAGACACACGCACAGGCAGACAGGCAGACAGACAAACAGACATATACACACCATAATATATATATATATATATATATATATATATATATATATATATATATATAATATATATATATATATATATATATATATATATATATGTGTGTGTGTGTGTGTGTGTGTGTGTGTGTGTGTGTGTGTGTGTGTGTGTGTGTGTGTGTGTGTGTGTGTGTGTGTGTGTGTGTGTGTGTGTGTGTAGGCCCATATGATACAGATGGTTATGAATGATATAATCAGATATGATTTTACATGGTCCCGTTTAACCTTTATACTTTTGGAAACGATCAATTAAATGTAGATATCGATATAGGAAAAATAAAATATCTGATAAAAAAGAAAGATAAATATAACTGACAACTGTTTACCTATATTATGTATCCAAAACAATCTGACTCCTAATTTTTTTTTTTTTTTTTTTTTTTTTTAATTAAAAAAACTTTAAATGACGAACTATTTGATGGTGACATATGACTTCAAAGAAAATGCCAAAAAATAAAAAAATTTCAATCCAGAATTACAACACATATATAATGATTAAATAA
>SEYY01023589.1:147500-152500 GCA_009176605.1 Armadillidium nasatum
ACTGGATCAATTTCATCCTCTTTATTCAGCTATAAATTCTCATTCTCTCCATAGCATTTATTGTATGTGGAATAGTAACTTTGCAATTTTGAATCATGCAGAGCAATTCGACCTCTAAAATTTGAGTCTTTCTACATTATATATGGCAGTACAGACCGAATTTAAACGACATTTCTCATTCAGAAAACATTAATTTTGAAGTGAAAATTTTAATTCTATTCATTTTTATATTCTATTATTTCTTTCTTGTATATTTATATATAATGTTATTTTATAATAATTTTGACGTTTATATGCATAGTATTTTACGATATGTAAAGTAAATGTCACCCGAAACTAGTTATTAAAAATAGTTTCACGTCTACATGTATGTTCGCATGTATGAATGACTTGTGAAAACTATATGCTAAAATGCCTTCAAAAGA
This sequence comes from Armadillidium nasatum, assembly GCA_009176605.1. Lineage (NCBI taxonomy): Eukaryota > Metazoa > Arthropoda > Malacostraca > Isopoda > Armadillidiidae > Armadillidium > Armadillidium nasatum. The sequence goes on from SEYY01023589.1 coordinate 147,926, forward strand.
GAGTTTGTTCCTAAGTCAATATTCCCAAAGGCCCATTATGAGATCTAGGGAAGTCCAAACTTATTAAAATACTATTTTTTTCCTAAGATAAATAAATAATGCAAAGAACAATGCTATGACACCGTCCTTGGAGAAAAAGAGGATAGTCGGTCCAAGGCGCAGAGATTATTAGTAAAGCCAATAGGAAATATATATATATATATATATATATATATATATATATATATATATATATATATATATATATATATATATATATATATATATATATATATATATATATATATATATATATATATATATATATATATATATATATATATATATATATATATATATATATATATATATATATATATATATATATATATATATATATATATATATATATATATATATATGTTATGTATGTGTATGTATGAGGATTGTTCAGTGGAAACATTGAGAGAGTCGGCAACAATGCACATAGATGAAGGTGTGCAAAAGAGGTTGCAGTAAGGCATGACTTGATGTTTGTGGTATTAAAACAGAAGGTGATCAGTCCATCCTACCGCGCTCAGTTTGAGACACGTGTCTGCTAAGGAAAGGTGCCTTTTGAGCAACAATTGTGTGTAGTGGATACTTCCAAGTGAGTATAAAGTGACGAGATTCAATTATTACGCCACCAAAACCAAAGTATGCTGCTTCTTATGGCAAGGTCATTTTGATAATGTTTTTCGATATCAAAGGACCATTGTTGTTGGAGGGGATGGTGGTCACTTTCACGCGCTAGATATACTCCGAAGGGCTATCAAAAAACAGACTGCTGGAAAAATTATCACGAGGTGTATTAAGTCTCTACGATAACGCTTGCCCACACTCTGAGCCCACAAAAATGAACACTCTGCACTGTTTTCGCTGGGATCACATGAATCACTCGCCTTATAGCCCACATCTTCCCTTGCGGCTATCATTTGTTTGGTCCGATAAAGGACAACTTGAAGGGTTAGCTTTGCAAGTCCGATCAAGTGGTTAATGATGCTTTCGATTTGTGGTTCACCCAGCAACCAACCTTCCTCTTTGAGGAGGTAACAGAGAAACTTGTCCATTTTTGGGATAATTGCCAATAGTCGGGATGGTTATCTGCAGACCCTAAAACTTTCATCAGCATCCGTTGGTCTACATCAGTTTATGCCGTCACTATAAATCTGCATGTCAAAGAAAATGGAGAAAATATATCAAGAAAATGCATTTCACACTTCATCAGTATAGTGCATGAAGGATTGAGCATAGCGATCAAGTATGTGGTCAGAATGATGGACTTTGAATTGATGAGAAAGTGTGGAAAAATTTGCCACACGAGTCATACGCAATGGAGGTGGAATGCGACTGCGGAATTAAAATAATCAAATAAAGATCTGACAATCTTACTTTTTTTAGGCAAAAGTGTAAAACTAGCTTAAAGTTTCACAAACTGCCATATATATATATATATATATATAATATATATATATATATATATATATATATATATATATATATATATATATATATATATATATATATATATATATATATATATATATATATATATATATTATATATATATATATATATTATATATATATATTATATATTTTATATATATTATATATATATATATATATAATATATATATATATAATATATATATATATATATATATATATATATATATATATATATATATATATATATATATATATATATATATATATATATATATATATATATATATATATATATATATATATATATATATATATATATATATATATATATATATATATATATATATATATATATATATATATATATATATATATATATATATATATATATATATATATATATATATATATATATATATATATATATATATATATATATATATATATATATATATATATATATATATATATATATATATATATATATAGTATATATATTGCATGTTATTATTATTATTATTATTATTATTATTATTATTATTATTATTATTATTATTATTATTATTATTATTATTATTATTATTATTATTATTATTATTATTATTATTATCTCTTCTAGGAATAATAATTTCAACATGGCACTCAAAGTTGTTGGCAAATCTATTACTCTGTACAATGGCATGAAAATGCCCCTTCTTGGTCTTGGATGTTGGCAGGTAATATATATATATATATATATATATATATATATATATATATATATATATATATATATATATATATATATATATATATATATATATATATATATGCATATGGTAGCCTTGGAGCAACTAACCTTTGAAAATTTCTCATATTTCAAATCTGGGTAGAGAAAAACTTTGTGTTTTCAATGCTTCAAAAACTCAATTCCTCTATCTCTATACACAAAACAACTTTCAGCACATCTACGAAATCTTCGAAAACACAACTCTAACCTTTGTCTGTCCTTAAAAATATCAGAGGTTTTTTTTTGTTCTTGGAAAGATCACATTACTTCTCTTCCTAAGCAAGCCTTTAAGAGATTATGTGTTCTGAGGTGCCTCCGCAATTTCTTCTTGCTCCCCCCCTCTCAGATGCTTGCTTTTTACAGAGGTGTTTGGAAAGAGCGGAGGTTAAAGAAATAGACCCATAGTTGGAGAGTTGAGAGGTGTTTCTCTTTTTCGCTACAGGCTGACTGAGCGTACGTTTCCATTAAGATGGGAAGGTTGAAGTAGAAAGACAGAGACGAAATAGTTTACCAAGGAAGGGTGCGAGCTCTGAAGCACAAGTTTTGAGAACTACAGGAGGGATACCATCAGGACCGTACGCCTCCTTAGTGTTAAGCTTAAAGAGAGCAGAAATGACGTCTTTAGAAGAAATTACAAATTACATTAGTAGGCATAATTGAGTTGGAGGAGGTTGAAGGAGTAGGAACAGCTCAGGAATCGTCTAAGGTTTAATTAGATCCAAAAGTTTGAGCGAAGAGTTCAGCTTTAGAGGAAAGCAAAACAGCATTTGTGCCATCAGCAGACACTAGAGGAGTGAAAGAGGAAGAAGCAAAGTTAGAGTTAACATTTTTTCCAAAATGCCAGAAACTAAGAGAAGAAGAGCAACCAGAAAGATTGCTACATTTTCTACAGACAAAAGAGTTTTTGGACTTACGAAGAATAGATTTTGTTGTTCAACCCTGTATGGAGTACGCATCACACATATGGAGTGCTTTCACTCATTCAACTCTCCATGAAAAGATGGATTCTAGAAGTTTTTTTGTCCTATCAACTCTTCCGCTCTCACTAATCCACTCCAGTCTCTTTATGCTCATCGAATTGTTGCTTCACTCTTTCTATACTCTTGCTGTCACAATGGAAACTTCTCTTCTGAGCTCTCAGGTAGTATACCTCCTCCATTGAGAAGGTTTCTTGCCACACGAATTTCTACACAGTCTCATCCTTTCTCTGTCCAACTCTCTGACCCTAGACCTAACCACCATGCTACATTACTCTACTGGTAAAATCTAGAACACACTCCTTTTATCTGTTTTCTCGACTTCCTTTCACTTACACTATACTTACACTTCTTTAAAAGCCGTACATCGAAGTATGTTAGCCTTTAACTTGACCATATATCCAGTGTTTCCCCAATTCTCGTGGAAATTAGTAGGCCTCTGCCTTTGCCCATCAGAGGTGATATAGTTGTATATATATATATATATATATATATATATATATATATATATATATATATATATATATATATATATATATATATATATATATATATATATATATATATATATATATATATATATATATATACTATCTGATGATTTTCTTTCCAGTCTTCTCCTGGAGAAGTAGCTAAGGCCGTAGAAGTGGCATTGGATAACGGTTACCGTCATATTGATACCGCCTTACACTTATCTCAATGAGGAAGAAGTTGGACATGGTATTCATAGTTGGCTTAAGAAAGGGAACAAGAGAGAAGATATTTTTGTTGTAACAAAGGTATATACATATATATATATATATATATATATATATATATATATATATATATATATATATATATATATATATATATATATATATATATATATATATATATATATATATATATATATATATATATATATATATATATATATATGTAAATACTAAGTAAACTGACAAAAGCCGTGACTTAGTAAAACTCTGCTTGGGGAAATATATTCCCTAAATACGCATCATGTGTAAAATGCACGATAGAGGTGGCAGGTCATATAACAGCAAGAAAAGAATAAGAGATACCGTCCACTTGTTGGAATGTTGTCCGAAACCCTACCCACAAGGTTACTCATGCGCATTGCATTGGTGAGCAACATTAATAGTACATTGAAACGTTTTTCACAATTTAGAGGGCTTGGCAACATGGTGTCATGGAGGTAACCTCATCGTCCATAATGTTTGTAGTGATCATTTGAATGATTATTGTGAATATGAGAGAACAGTTTCATTTGAGCTGTGATGATGGTACCCTACACTGTGCGGAGCAGGCTGACATGGTCGTCACGTACGGACGAGCGAACGTGAACTGTAGTGCGTCAGCA
>SEYY01023589.1:160000-175000 GCA_009176605.1 Armadillidium nasatum
TAATAACAAAAATAAATAAATAAATAAATAAATACAATAAATAAATAAATAATGTGTGTTAATAGGTGGAAGCCCACGTCAGATTCCAGCAAAATGAATTAGCCGATTTTTGCCGTAAAAACAACGTTGTTTTAACAGCTTACGCTCCTCTTGGGTCACCTGGAAGAGAAAATTCAGGATTACAGTAAGTGAAAAAAATAAAAAAATAAAATAAAAAAAAAATAAAAAAATAGAAAATTCAAATTTCTTATCAAATTACATCATATTGGCTTTTATATGTCAAAATTTGTCATAATCGTTCTCTCTCTCTCTCTCTCTCTCTCTCTCTCTCTCTATATCTATATATATATAATATATATATATATATATATATATATATATATATATATATATATATATATATATATATATATATATATATATATATATATATATATATATATATATAATATATATTATATATAATATATATATATATATATATATATATATATATATATATATACTATATATATATATATATATATATATATATATATATATGAATGATAGATTTGATCCAGAGCAATTCCCTGCTGCAAAGCTTTTACAAGACCCAGTAGTAAAATTAGTAGCAGACAAGCACAATGTAACTCCTGCACAAGTCCTCATCCGATATTTAATCCAGAAGGATTATGTTACCATCCCAAAGAGTGTCAATCCAGAAAGGATTAAGGTCAATGGGGATGTGAGTAAATTTGTTTACATCATTGTAAATAAATATTTATAAACTCAAAAAAAAAAAAAAAAAAAAAAAAAAAAAAAAAATTTTGAATTAATATTATAGTGATTTTAAATTTATATTTTTCATAATCATAGCAATTAAATAATTTGAAACCTGTTTACCTTCATCTACTTTAGTAATGTTAATTTATTTTTACTATTATTATAATTTTTATATCATTATATCAATTCTTACTTTCATCATTATTATTTTTTTGCTTATTATTATTACTATTATTATTATTATTATTATTATTATTATTATTATTATTATTATTATTATTATTATTATATATTATTATTATTATTATTATTATTATTATTATATAATTTATCACTATTATTTTATGTTTATTATTATTATTATCATTTTATTATCTTTAATTTATATTATTCTTATTATATTATTATTATTTTTATTATTATTATTATTCATACAATTCCTTTTGTTGAAAGTAAACATGCATTTCGAACTGCATAGCAATTTATTGTTATATATTATTATTATTATTATTATTATTATTATTATTATTATTATTATTATTATTATTATTATTATTATTATTATTATTATTATTATTATTATTATTGGCAGGTATTCAGTTTTACCCTTGATGAGACAGACGTCGCTGCATTACTTTCTTTGGACCTTGGAGAGAAAGGAAGATCATTTTTATTTAGTTCTTTGCCTGGGTAATTTTAATACTTATTTATTCTATTTAATTTTTGATAGTAAAATTACTGCTAGTAGTAACGTTATCATTATTTTTATTATTATTATTATTATTATTATTATTATTATTATTATTATTATTATTATTATTATTATTATTATTATTATTATTATTATTATTATTATTATTATATTATTATTATTATTATTATTATTATTATTATTATTATTAATTATTATTACATATTATTATTATTATTATTATTATTATTATTATTATATATTATTATTATTATTATTATTATTATCATTATTATTATTATTATTATTATTATATTATTTATTTTATTATTATTATTATTGTTATTAATAATAGAGGCATGAATATTAATACTACTTCCAATAATTCTGTTATCATTAATAATAAAATTCCTATTAATGCTACTATTAATATTATTTTTATTATTAAAAACTTTTATTTACATTTATATTTATATTTATATTTATATTTATATTTATATTTATTTCTCTTTTCCAGAGCCGAAGATCACCCAGAATCAACTTTCTAAATATCTAAAATTAATTAATTAAATATTAGCAAATATTAAATCGATTTCTTATTAAATTTCAGTTTAAATTAATCTTGTTTTATTATTATTATTATTATTATTATTATTATTATTATTATTATTATTATTATTATTATTATTATTATTATTATTGATAAAATAATAAAATATAAAATTAAAGTTTTATATATATATATATATATATATATATATATATATATATATATATATATATATATATATATATATATATATATATATATATATATATATATATATATATATATATATATATATATATGGTCAAGGGTTCATCCTGAAACGACAATAAGTAAACGTGGAGAAAATTTCTCTTAAAATAATGTACGATTTAAATTAATAATAAAAATAAATAATAACAATAAATTTTACATTACATTGTAACCTTATTTAACTAACCTTAATTATATTTAACAACAGATATAAAACTAAATTTAAACAAAATCTGAATAGTGTAATTATTCCGCTCTATTAGTACACCATTACCTGCATGCGTCCATTCCAAGGATGTGTTGTTCACTGTCATCAACTCATTCCTTTAATTAAAGCACTCTTAATCAGTTCACCAGACACCTCTGCGTCAGATATCTCCTAAGAGAGTTTTCATAATGGGTCACAGAACTCTGCCAGATCTCTCAAAATGGTCTCTCAAATCATGACCGCTTCTCAGCTGGCCAAAAGCTGAAAAAAAAACCAATAACTTTGTTTTGCTTTTGCAAACTTACACTGAAATTCGCTCAGTCGACTTTTCCTTATAATATTTGTGCTTAAAATGCTTACGTGACTGTAAAATTTTCCACTGCTGTTACCAATCTTCAAATCAAACAAAAAGCAAAAATCGTTCGATTTGGAACTACTTCCTTTCCTACCCTCTGTACTGATTCATATTTTCTTATTCTATAGTAGGGGGCATTTAAAACATTTACTACTTCTTTCCTCCTCCTGTTACGCCATTTTTCTGTCTCAGGTGTCTTCAAAGGTTTTCCCACAACTCCTGAGGTTTTTGTTCCATGTAATTAAAGCATCTACAAAATTGAAAACTTTTTTTAAGGTTTTATACTCCCTTGCTACTTATCTAAAGTTATCTTCTTCAAAATTGTCATCTTTCATATCATTTTCAATAGTACTCGGTGTGTAGCTATGTTCAAAATGAAGAGATTTTAAAATTTACTAACGTCAAATAAACTATTAATCTCCCTGCCTATATCTTTTACATAAAACAAATCTAGTCATTTATATCTATTGATGGGGAAAAATCGCAAATATTCATAACTTGTCTGTGTGATTATGTTAATTACCATCCGTCTGCAGTCCTCAGTCTCATTTCTTCCAGACATTATCATTGGCTATTCGCTCATACATATCCTACAAATTTTAATTTTAGGCTTATTTTCTTTACAAAAACGGTGTCAGATGAACAACTTTCCAGGATGAGTACAACCTTGTTATTCTGTGGTAATCATCTAGTGGCAGTTCCTCTGGGACTGGAACCGATACATCTTTTTTTTTTTTTTAATTAAAACAATCGTTTCCTATTTACATATTTTTTAATTAATATTTTAAGACATTTCAGTCGATATTTCCTTCAATACAGTCGATATTTCTTTCACTTCAGTCTATATTTCTTTCAATACAGTCGATATTTCTTTCAATACAGTCGATATTTCTTTCATTACAGTCGATATTTCTATCACTACAGTCGATATTTCTTTCACTACAGTTGATATTTCTTTCACAACAGCCGATATTTCTTTCACTATAGACATCATCAAGGAAGGAAAATTAATTTTATTGTAATTTTTTTAAAATATTTATTTAAACAATATTGCATGCAATATACGGTAAAATAAATGTTATTATTTTGATAAAAGTGAAATTGGAAACAATGGAAAGAGAAATGGAGAATTAAAACTTTAATGATAATAAAATATGCAAATATTTTTCTTATGGTTTCTCTCTATCTAAATTTCTGGATGTTCATCATTCCTGTGAAAAAAATTAAAGCAAACTATTAAATATAAGCATAAATACTATATAATATATATATATATATATATATATATATATATATATATATATATATATATATATATATATATATATATATATATATATATATATATATATATATATATATATATATATATATATATATATATATATATATATATATATATATATATATATATATATATATATATATATATATATATATATATATATATATATATATATATATATATATATATATATATATATATATATATATATATATATATATATATATATATATATATATATATATATATATATATATATATATATATATATATATATATATATATATATATATATATATATATATATATATATATATATATATATATATATATATATATATATATATATATATATATATATATATATATATATATATATATATATATATATATATATATATATATATATATATATATATATATATATATATATATATATATATATATATGAGTTTATAACTGTTATTCAGTGTTTAAAACATTGCAAAATGTTAATGTTTTTCTCACTTAAATATGTCTGTGAAGAGGAAAAACCTTCCCTTCTCTCCTTTATCCAAAAGAAGCAAAGCTCTTTTGTCTGTCTCATCAAGAGCAAAGTTAAATACCTATTAATAAATAAGACATTTATTAAATATTCAGAAATTTTTATTGTTAATTTTTATTTATAAATTATTATATTATTATTTAATAATATTTAAAAATTCTTTCAAAAAAAAAAAAATATAATATATATATATATATATATATAATATATATATATATATATATATATATATATATATATATATATATATATATATATATATATATATATATATATATATATATATATATATATATATATAATATATATATATATATATATATATATATATATATATATATATATATATATATATATATATATATATATATATATATATATATATATATATATACTTTTTTGGGGTTGGTGAGAGTTAATTCGAAATGAAATTTTAATTTATTAATAATCTAGAAACTGAAATCTAAATGACTATTACAGTTATAGAGACATTGTTGATATCTGGAATCTTTTCTTGTTAAGTGGACCCTGATATCTGGTTGACTCATTACGAAGTTGGAATTCTGATATCTGAATGATTCATCATAATCCCCTTAGCAATGTTTGACCAACTCCTTTTGAGATTGGAAGTTTGACTTTGTAGGTTCAAAATTCTTATATCTTACTGATTGATATGGGATGTAGAAGCTTATATCTGTATGACTCAAATTTGAATGGGATTTTGATATCTGATTGGTTTTCTAATTCCTGGCTGACTCTTCAGGGATGGGGATTTTGATAACTGACTGTGTCCCACTGGGATGAGAATTATGATATTTGAATTACTCTTATTATGGATGGGATGTTTATATATAAAGTTTTTTACTGGGATGAGGATTCTTATAACTGACTAACTCTTACTGGGATGAGAATTCTGATTTTTAACTGACACATACTGGGAGGAGTATTCTTTTCTAATTCCTATTGGGATTGGGATACTGTCATCCATATTAGGTTACCAGTTTTGCTGATAATCCGGAAGAGAATATAAAGTAATGAAGATTCTATCTAGAAATTGGAACAGAATAAACTGAAGACAATTAACTAATGGTTATACCTCCTGATTCTTTTTAATTCTCTCTTCATTGAAACTCTTGGGAATGACAACAACTTCCTTTCTCAATCCAATACCGAATAAGAACTTGAGCTGTGGTCACGTGAATGCTTGTCCGCTATCAACTTCACAACAGGATTTTCTAACAGTGAGAACACAGCATTCCTATTGAATGAATTATCGGAACGAGATTTATAAAGCACTTTTTCCATACAAATGTTTCTTACCATAAAAGTATGAATAGTAACTATTACTGAGCTTCCTATACTAAACTTAAAAGTTATATAATATACAAATGACTAAAAAGGAAGGGGAATACTCTTTCCTTTTATGTTGTCTACTCCCTGGAGACCCAAGTGGAGCATAAGCAGTTAACACAATGTTATTCTTACGAGAAAATTCATGCAATTCCTTTTGTTGAAAGTAAAGGTGCATTTCGACCTGCATAACGGTTTATTATTATTATTATTATTATTATTATTATTATTATTATTATTATTATTATTATTATTATTATTATTATTATTATTATTATTATTATTATTATTATTATTATTATTATTATTATTATTTTTATTATTATTATAAAATGAGAAAGCCTGTGGTAACATAAAGAAAGAAAATAGAGTTTCAATTTGAACCACAGAACCACACTCATAGTCATGATAAAAAAAAAATAATAATAATAATAATAACAAATAAATAATATAATATAATATAAATAAATAATAATAATATAAGTAAATAATTTCCATTTTCATTGAAGATCTTAAAAATTCGTTCAAACCTGATTCACTGCAGGTGGAATCTTCGATATTGCAATCAATCTTCGAGTTTGTTTAATGGAGAAGTTCGAAATGCCAATCGATTTTGTCAAACCCAAACCAACCATTCTCTCCATTCCTAATATATATATATATATATATATATATATATATATATATATATATATATATATATATATATATATATATATATATATATATATATATATATATATATATATGTGATGCAAAAAAATATTTAAATCGTGTTTTTTCTGTCCAAAAACGTTTTTTTTTTTTTGCAAATTTTCCTTTTATAAGATATTTTACATTATTATTATTATTACTCAGGGTTCTCTTCTCTCTTCCTTCTATTTTTAAATTATTCATGATTAAACTTGAATCTTTTAATGTCATGTGCTCACTTTAATATAAAAAAATATACATATCTCATTACCATGAAATATATTTATATATATTTTATATAAATTTATGTATATATTTAAGGAGAACCAGCCTATAATATTTATTTAATTTTAATAAAACATTTAATAAAGTAGGATTTAAGTAAATTATGAAATAATATTTAATATATAAAAATATACTGCTTGATTTTGATAAGGTAAACATTCTAGGGTCTAACCTTCTCGAATTCGTGGAATATATTATTAATTATGCTAAATAAGGAGAACGAGCCTATAATATTTATTTAATTTTAGTAAAGCATTTAATAAAGTACGCTACTGTAGAATGAAGAACTGCCTGATAAAGCTGGAATAGTTTTTAATTATTATATAAAGTAACTGAAGAAATTTTGTAGGTACCAATATTACTGAATGATCATAAATCATCAATGAGAGGGTAGTAAATTTTGATGCTCCTCAGTGTTTTCGTGTTTCATAAATTTCTATAAAAGCTACATTTACTTCGATGTTATATTCCCATGTCTTCTCAACTATTTGTCTCAAACCGAAGATAAATATGGGACGGATCCAATGTTGAAAAAAAAAAAAAAGATTACCCTGAAAATTTCAGTGTATATAGCTTTTTTCCCGCTGAAAAAAAAACTAGATTCCCAACAATTTTACTTACAAAATAACGATTGAAAAGCTTTATTGACAATCTCACTCAATTTTAAGTCTCCGCTGGAGTCAAACAACTTTTAGGAATGACCCGAAATTTGGAGTGTATATTTCAAAATCTATTGGCTACAAAAGCTTTTACAGAAAAAACGTCATATGCCTTACTTGATCAGGTGTCAAAAAAAACAACTTTTTTTTCAATTTTGGAAAATTAACACTTCCGGACAAAAACTTTTTAAAAAACATTGTACATTAAAAGTCTTTTATTTTTTGAGAGTGTATAGAGGAGAGACAGAGCTACAAATTTCTTTAAATATTTTATTCAAAGCTATTTTTTCTTTTCGAGATATAGCCTCTCAAAAATGGCCAATTTTCGAAGAAAGTTAAAAATTTCCAAAGTTTGAAATGCTGTATCTCCAACCAAACAAAATAGGTTTTAAAAATGCTGTAAATAAAAGTTGTAGCTCTGTCCCTCCTCTAAATATCTGCCAAACATAAAAAACTTTTAATGTACAGTTTTTTTTTAAAAAAATCTCCGGAAAGGTATATTTTTTCCTATTTTTTTTTTCAAAAAAAAATTCAAACTGCTATAACTTCTTTTTTAAAGCAGATGTCAAAAAAGTCAAATATTAAAGTTACAGAAATTAGGGCTTAGAATACACAGTTAAATTTTTAGGTCATTTCGACGATTGCTTTACCATTTCAATTCTTTCTCTTTTTTGAAGTTTGACCCCAAATAACTTTCAAACCTTTATGGACTCAGAAAAACTTCAGAAATCAAAAGTTCTTAAATTGGAAAAATGCACATACACTGTTAATTTCAGGAAAATCAGTCAAAAAATAAAAAAGTTTTTTTGAGATTGGATCCTCCCCTTTTTATATAAGATCAGTTGTTCCTTTACCTTGTTTATATTCATGTTGCTCCTCACCCAATTGTGGCTCAGTTCTTTCTCTTAAAATCTTTTCTATCATTCTTTCATAACTCATTAGTACATGGTTTACTAATAATATACCACTGTAATTTGAATGAATATATATATATATATATATATATATATATATATATATATATATATATATATATATATATATATATATATATATATATATATATATATATATATATATATATATATATCGTTACCTTCCAAATAGCGATATGGTCTGTACCATAATCAAAATCAAGTTTTCCATCTTCGATGAAAGGAAAAATATCATCGTCATTCTTCCCCTAAAATAAACGAATGTTACATTTGATAATTCTCTCTAAATAGAAAAAAAATGTTTATTAAAAAATAAATAAATAAATAAATAAATAAATAAATAAATAAATAAAAAAGTTTTATATTCCAACATATTTACTCAAATTCGAAATCTTGATTTTTACCTCCTTAGAGATTCCAACCACTTTAGGTCAGAGAAATAAAAATATTCGGCAGAAAAAAATAAAAAAAAAAGAAACAAAAGAAAAGCATTCTAATTCCTAACGAAAATATCTCAGATGAGTACAGTACAAATGCTCTTTAAGAAAAGTACATTAAATGCAGGTAAAAAACATGATTCAATGAATTTTTCCACAGAAATTCGTGCAAAAACACGATTTCCTTTGTACTGCTACGATACAGCGGCAGTGATGGATTAAGAGTAGTAAACTCCCTTCGAAGATCTGCAGTTGAAGTACTCAGATAAAAGAAAACATTGAAGCAATAATCTAATGGACATGCTTGCATCCGTACTAAAATTATGAGGGAATATAGCATTAGTATTGCAAAAACTTTCCACATAATGTTTTAGTTGATATCTTTCTGTTGTTAATTACCTGATGACAGAAAATGACCAAATAAAATTTAAAAAGATAGCTAGGAAGTCTTGGTCAGTTTGTTTAGCGTGAGTGTTAGAAAAAGTTTTGAAAGAATACCGATAACAGTAATAAAGAAATATTTAATATATAAAAATATACTGCTTAATTTTGATAAGGTAAACATTCTAGGGTCTAACCTTCTCGAATTCGTGTAATATATTATTAATTATATTAAATAAGGAGAACGAGCCTAAAATATTTATTTAATTTTAGTAAAGCATTTAATAAAGTACACTACGGTAGAATGAAGCCCTGTAAGATAAAGCTGGAATGATTTTTAATTCTATACCCGTCCTTGAGTACCTAAAGTACCAATAGTATAGTACCAATATTACTGAATGATCATAAATCATAAAGAAGAGGGTGGTAAATTTTGATGCTCCTCAGTGTTTCTGTTTGACAAATTTCTGTTCCTATTATACAATATAAAGAAAGAATAAAATGTATACTGATGAGAGTAAACAATAGTCATTTATGTTGTAAATTTTGTGGGTTGATTAAGAGTTCAATAATACGTAGATAAACTTCGTGTTTGGACCAAATATGAGAAATAAATTTCAGTAGTAAAAAGAATTATGTTTTTAGCATTAAAAACTTAAATAAGAATTTTAATTATGATATGAATAGGAAACACCTAGAGTATCCTGACAAAGAGGAGACTGAACGTATTTATTAGTAGCTACTTGAAGGTGTCGGAGCTGTTCAGAGTTTAGAGTCTAGAAATAGAGATATAAAAATGTTAGAAATTATAATACATAATATTACTTATAAGAGTAAAGAGATATAATGAGTAAACTCAATAATAATTATGGTTGGACCATTAATGATATTACATACAGGTTTACAGACTTTATCAAAGAAAGAGTATAGATTTGTTGAAGGAGATTCAGGACAGAGTTACTAAAATAAGTTGTGATTTTAAAAATAAAATAAATAAGAAGAAATTCAAGGAAATGAGCACGCATGTTTTCTGCTAAAAGATTTTAAAGAAGAAATATGAATATTTTTTCAATCTCTCAACGAGTGTAAATTCTTCATACTACACCTACACCATGATAGGAGAATAAAAAATATGAAAGATAAAAGCAGGAAAAAATTTGATTTCTTTGAGTTTGAAAAAAAAATAGTTTTAGTAACTAGACCATTTGGAATGGTTTGATTCAGGATGGGATTGCTAGTAAAAGGATTAAAGAAATAAATGAGTGATCTTGGAATTATATAATTATACCAAATTTTAATAGTATTTCGTTAATCTTTATTTCAAACACTTGGATTATTTTTTGATACCGAATTCTGTATACTGTAACGCTAGTTGGGACTCCAGTTACATGGGACACTGATAATGGAACGTAATTAACCCATATTATTATTATCATTTCATATTCTTTTATTACATGGGCTTAGGATTACCTTCAATAGTGTTTGGAATATAAAAATAAATTCCTCATTTACTATTATTAAGTAGCGTAATCATTTTATCGTCAACTATTGTAAACAATTATTTTTTTTGGTAAAATGTCGAGAGTCCTTACTAGAAGATTAAAGAAAGGACAGTCGTATGCCGTCTACCGTGACTCGAACGGTAGGGTGATTGACTCACGTGCTTGAGGGCGCCGGTTCGATCCCACTTCGGGATCCTAGGAATATACTACCTAGAAAGTTCCTCTCCTAGAATAGGGCAATGCCCGTGAGATATGAACTTTTATTTAAAAAAAAATAAAAAAAAAAGTCGTATGCTACTTACATTTGAAGTTTTTAAGGTGACTTACTTTTAGACCAAATGTACCATGAATGAGGTACAAATCAATGTATTCCAATTTTAGCTTCTTTAGAGAAAGTTTTAAAAACTTTTCAACCTTTTCTGGAAACATTCCAATGAATGGAAGCTGTAAACAAAAAGTATGAGAATGCTTTTAAGAATGGTATTATATATATATATATATATATATATATATATATATATATATATATATATATATATATATATATATATATATATATATATATATATATATATATATATATATATATATATATATATATATATATATATATATATATATTATATATATATATATATATACCTTTGTAACTACAAAATATTTCCTCCCTTTTTCTTCCAGTTTTCTTTAGCCAATTTTGTATGCCAGTTCCAACTTCCTCCTCACTTTTATACATGTAAGCGGTATCAATATGTCGATAGCCACAGTCTAATGCGGTTTCTACAGCTCTAGAAACAAGCCCTGGCTCTAACTGATTCAACTGTATATATATATATATATATATATATATATATATATATATATATATATATATATATATATATATATATATATATATATATATATATATATATTCAGAGTAAGCCTGAATGAGGAAAGGCAGTTGAGCTTTCGAAGATCTTGCTTTTAGTTTTAATTTTTGTAGTTGTATTTTATTTTATTTTATTTTATTTTTTTTTTTTTTATATTTATTCTCCTTCCTTGAAGGGTTCTGCTGTTAATTCTCCGCAGTCAAACCTTGACTGTAGGGAGTTATTTGTTTGCATTTTCATTTTCCCCTTTTACTCTTTAACCACCTCCTAGGACCAGTCTCAATATTGCGATGCTCTTCTTCACTACCATCTTTGGTTAATTCGAACGAGGTGATCGACACTGGTAGACTATTTAGATGTTCAATGAGGCTCTTTTTAGTCACGCCCATCGCTCCCACCACTATTGGGATTATTGAAATATTGTCAATATCCCACATTCTTCTAATTTCTTGTTTCAACCGAAAGTATTTTATTTCTTTTTCTCTTTCATATGCCGCCAAGTTGTTATCGAACGGCACTCCCACCTCTATTATGTAACATTTCCGTTCCGTTTTGTCACTGATAACTATGTCGGGTCTATTGTGTGCTACTCTGATGTCTGTTGGAATTGGGCAGTCATATAAGATCAGAGTCTGGTTGTTTTCAACTATTTCAGGAGGGTTATGTTTCCAGTAATTTTGGGCTTCTGTTGTTATGTTGCATTTTCTGCACAGTTTGAAATGAAGTATTTTGCATATAGTGTCGTGTCTGTCAGTATATGTACCTCTGTTTAATAGAATTTCACATGCAGATAAAATGTGAGGCACGGTTTCTGGGCATACTTGGCATATTCTGGATGCATCGGAAATATCTTCTCTTTCTATATGTTTTCTATGCCACCTCGTTCTTACTAATCCGTCTTGTGCTGCTCTTATCATTCTCTCTTCCTCTGCTTGTAATCCACCTTTTACTGAATATCTCTGCTGATTTTTCCTTATGTAACATTCGTCAATTATTTCCTTATATTCTTTTGCTATTGCTTGTTGTTTCCATTGATTTATATGCTTTGCCTTTCTTTTTTCTTCAAATTTATCTTTAACAATTCTGATCTTTTCTTTCTGTGTTTTTTCTTCCCACCTTTCGCTTCGTTCTACGTTTATGTGGTACATATTTAAGTAATCATCTTTCTTTTTAAGTAATGAACTTATTGCGGGTTTCATTCTTTCATGATCATGTACCCACTGAAGATATTTATTTTCTGTGTTTTCTAGGTATTGCCCTAATCCAATTATTTCTCTTTTATATTTGTAGTCAATTTCCACCAGCCCCTTCTTTTCGTTCAGTATACATTCTTGATAGTATTTGTCTTCTATATATCATTTTATGAGCATTCAGCATTTTCCTTGTGGCAATGTCTAATTTGTTTAGATCTTCTTGAAACCAGTCTATGATGACACTACTATAAAGGAATACAGGTATGGCTAATGTTTTAATAGCTTCTATTTTATTCCTTGCATTTAACTCTGATCTCAATATTGCTTTTGTTCTCTTTAAGTATTCCTTTCCAAGTTTCTCCTTCATTAATTTATGCTCAACTTTTTCTGATTCTTCTACTCCTAAATATTTATAAGTTTTTTCCTGTTCTAATTGCCTGATTGTGATCTCATTCTATTGTGATGTTTTCACTTTCTATTCTCCTTCCCTTCTTAAGCGTGAGGAATGCACACTTTTCCAATCCAAATTCCATACATATGTCTTTGGAAAACTTCTTTACCATTTCAATTTGTTTGGTAATTTCTTGCCTGTTTGGAGCGTATAACTTCAGATCATCCATATGAAATAGATGCTAAAATTATTTTGGCGCATTTCTCACTTCGTATATCCAGTGGGGTTAAACGTGTTTATATATATATATATATATATATATATATATATATATATATATATATATATATATATATATATATATATATATATATATATATATATATAATATATAATATATTTATATATATATATATATATATATATATATATATATATATATATATATATATATATATATATATATATATATATATATATATATATATATATATATATATATATATATATATATAATATTAAATATATTCATAATATATATATATATAAGGGCTCCTTGGAAGAATTGTACATGTTTTTTGCAAACATTATTTTAAAAAAAATAATTTAATTTATAAATTTGTCTGATTTCGTTTTTGATCTACCGACCTATGAGGATAGGTTTTTATGAGGTAGGTCAATAGCATCAGGTTAGGCTTTATTTGTACCTTTACTCAGCGTTCTTTTTGAAATCTTAATTTCTATTATAAAACCAAAACAATTGTTTGCGAAATAAATTTTTTGCTTTTAGTAAAATAAAAACTTACTTTATAAAAATGTTACTTCGTTTCTCTGACTCATTCTCTTATAAGGATTTGAGTGTAAGGATTAGCTCTCCTTTATATATTTATAAGTTAATATAAATAGAGAGATAATAGATAATATAAATAGGTAATATAAGCCTGGTGGAGCTACCGAGGTAGGGATCTAACCCAAAGTAAAAAGTAGGGATGGAGCGATACCAAAATTTTTACCGATACCGATACCGATACCTAAAAATTCCCCGAAGCCGATACCCGATACCTGAAAATATGCCGATACTACTACCGATACCGATACTTTACTCCTATACAATTTTTTTGCCGATACCGATACCGATACTGAATATGCCGATACCGATACCGATACTTCACTCCATCCCTAGTAAAAAGTAACTCTGAATTTAACAAATAGAAATTCTGAGAAAAAACCTCCATTGAATTTTTAATATTTTCATATAAAACTATATGTATATATTAGTATACTATAAATTAATAAAGGAAACTTAGTGGAGTCAGATTATACGCGACCCTTACACTGGTGACCTTTACACTTATAACCCTTACGGTGGTAACCCTTGAGATATTACAATTTTACCTAAAATTATCACTATTTGGCTTTTATGTATTGCACAAACAGAAACCAACTGCAGGAATTCGAAGAAGACTAAACTCTGCATTCATTTCTTCAGACAAGAATTCCCGAAGCTCGTCAATTTACTGTTAATTTTCGTACGAACTTCAAAATAAAATCGAAAGAAGCCCCAATATCTTTTCAATAGTCAATTCAAGCTGTAATTAATTCACTACAATTCAACTACACTTTTTATTGATTCCCACGGAGTAGTATTTTGAAGA
>SEYY01023590.1:0-25000 GCA_009176605.1 Armadillidium nasatum
ATTACATCATTATAGTTTTGAAAGATTTGCTCAAGAGAAGGATAATTGTTTTCCCCTTTATGTATCAATTCAAGTTTTAAAATTTCTAGGCAACTTTTTGAAAATGATGTTACTTTACAATATATTACCAGGAGAAGGAGGTTCTAAAAAATTTAAATCATAAATTTTTAATTAAAAAATTATTGATCTTACTTCATTAATAAATAACTTAGTATTTGCAAACTCTATGTCATGACCATCATCAATTTTTAAGTCAATTAATTTGTTCATATTGTGATGTTGAGCCAAATTGTAGCCACAAGTACGTGCGTGGAGGCAAACACACACAATCTGAACTTCTTTAAGAGTGGTGAAGAAAAAGGAAGGCTGGGTTTTATTCTTTTATTTTACATCTAAAAATAAATTTGATTTGGTAAATCAACAACAACAATGTAAAACATGAACTCTGTCTAGCAACTTTACTATCCTGGCAACTAGAGGCTAGTAAGAAATCCTCCTCAGGCTGATGGTAATCAAAAAAGGGCAACAGGCCAAAAGATGATGTTTTGACAGTGAGGGCTACTCTGTATGGTTAAAATTGACTGTTAAGCTAGATGTAACAGTGAAGAACTGCACTAAAAACACATGCAAAATGTGACTGGATTATTAAAAATGATAATAACAAAATAAGCACTGGAAAGCCAAAATGTTGCTAGCCTAAGCTTCTTTGATCGTCCTAGAATAGCGTCTCTTGTGACGTCACGCATCTAAAAGCACGGTAAACGAAAGAGTTGATTCCAAAACCACAGTGTAACTTACACTACAGTAAGGCGCGGAGAGTCCTGCTAGCTACAATATATTCATTTACGATTAAATTCTTGTCTAGAAATTCTTTCTTCAAAAGTTCTAAAGCTACTTTATAGTTATCATTATTTTAAAACAAATGACTAACCACCTTTAGAGCATAACCTTTAAGGTATCCAAAAAGATACATTAATTTTACAGAATCCTCAATGTCATTTTTATCACCTATTACATTATTAAACTTGGTTAAAAAATTATGGAAGACCAATTTATTTTGTTGTGACCCATCAAATTGATCACACTGGACTACAGGTAATTTATAGTCTTTGGTTGTGTTTATTTTACTCATAATGTCAATAAACTGTTCATCAGAACAAACAGACTCATTAACTGGTGTCTTCTCTTTTTCTAAATAATTACCAAAGATAGCTATATCCACAGACAAGTCAAAATGATAATTGGTAGACTTTTCTATTTCTTTATTAAAGAAATCAGGCTCTTTTTCATCAATTTCTAGTTGTGACAAGACATTTAATATTTTCTCATCCAAAATTTTTATTTCTAATACCTCAGTATTAATCTTTTCATAATTAGAATCAAAAATAAATTTATTCAACTTACTTTCATTTTCAAGATTTTTTAATTTATTTATTAACATAGTAACTTTGGCTTTATGAGTAGCCCTATATCTTACATAATTATTAATAGCTTTTTTACAATCAGCTAATACATCTATTTGTTCTTCAGATGCCATCATTAAATTTTTTACTAATGCTATAGTAATTAAAACAGCAATAATAATGCTACTACAAACTTAATTAACAGGCCTTTGTAACCTAAACAGGTTAAATAAACCATCAAGCAACACTTAATAATTAACTTAATATTATTTCAACCAATAACCACTTAATACTAATTAATACTAACTTAATAACTAACCAAAGTGAACTAACTTAATATTATAGGTGGCAATTATACTGTAGTTAGGCTATAGGTTATATTTAATAAACAAGCATGAGTAGTTAACAAATATTTCATAGCCGTCCGTGTCTCACGAAGACTTGCTCAAATTCCACCTTTACTAAAAAGCTTAAATTTAGCCGCCGCAAGTCAGTAAATTTTAATATTGAAATAATAATGAAATTGTATAATTATTATTATTTAAAGTTTAATATTTTAACTGAAAATCATCTTACCTTTAATTAAATTCCCCTCCCAACCATCCCCAGGTACCAACCCAAGTATAAAGGCCTGTATATCCTAGTTTAATACCCAAAGAAAGCCAGAAGGTTATGTTTAGATTCTATTGTTGATGAAATCGTAGAAGACTTTCAATATTAAAATATTGACCAACATAAGCTATAATAATAGTCTTATTGGAATACTTATCTTTAGACTCTTAGTAATAGTTGTATAATTAACAAAATTATTGAATTCACCAGCCAGTAATTACTTACAACCGGCAATAGTTTGTTGTAGTTTATCACTTTTAAATCACTTTGAGAGCAGTAATTTAACTTTAGTCTTATCACCTTGATTTTTCAATAACTGTTATTTAACATAACAATTTCAACATAACTTAAATTAAACAACTGAGTTTTAACAACTCCACTTTAACAAACTGTTTTAACAACTGTTTTACAGACTTTAGTTTAACAAACGTTTTTACAAAACTGAGCTTTCGTTCATATACTTCTTTTTATTTCAACCTTGCGCATGAGTCACGTGCGTCACGTGAGCAATTTTTATAATTATTTCTCAATTTTCAAACGATGCAATTTTATAACGATGTAATATTTAACAATATGAATTTTATTATATTTTAACAAAGATTTTAAATATTTAAATTGATAATTTCATTAATTTTAACTTTTAATATTTTAACATTTTATTATATATATATATATATATATATATATATATATATATATATATATATATATATATATATATATATATATATATATATATATATATATATATATATATATATATATATATATATATATATATATATATATATATATATATATATATATATATATATATATATATATATATATATATATATATATATATATATATATATATATATATATATATATATATATATATATATATATATATATATATATATATATATATATATATATATATATATATATATATATATATATATATATATATATATATATATATATATATATACCTGATATGAAAGACATTAACATCTTCAAAATTGATAAACAAATCTTTTATTCAAAAATATGCTGTAACAGCTCTTGCATCAGTGATATGTTCGCTGAAGTACTATTTATACTTTCTAAGATTTATGTAGTTTGATACCTCTTTTTACTGGAAGTTAAAATTTCTTCATCAGAAAAATCGCAAGACCATCCAGCCTCCATGACGAATAACAGAAAATGAAAAACTGTTAAACACAAAGAACAATTGATTAAGATAGATTTTTGAAAACTCTGTTCCTTGAGTTAAACCGAAAGATTGCTAAGAAAGCCACCTCAAAGTCACCCAAAGCTGGATTAAGCCACTGGCGGGCCCTTAAAGATGGTTTGACTCAAAGAAGACGGCTTAGAGTGCTGACAACTCCTACAGCATTTTCAGCTTAATTATTATCAATCAATTCATTAATACTCATCCGAAACCATAACAAAATCCAACTATTTTATACACTTTTGTTAATATTTAGCTTATTTTTGGTTAGGGTAATTTTAAATAGATTGGGAAAATTAGACAAAATGCAATATAGACTCAAAATTTATAGAACGGATGAAATTTTTTTGTTTTTCTCTATTTATAGTGTTTTTTGTCACTCTTGATTTATTTTTGTGTTTGCTAGAAAATCTTATCACAATGAAAACACTTTTATTAGAAATAAAATTTCCCTTTTCTTTTTTAGCAGTTAACTGAGGGAAATTTTGTAGTTATAATATACACGGGATAATTCCCAAAACATTATCTATTTTTAGCTTTTATTTTTAACTATAATTTAGTAATTTTGGAGCTAAGATTTCAGCTTTGTTGCTATTTGACTCTGACCCTGGCACACTCGGGCACACTGTGTTTATTTTAACTCAGATGTGACACATAAAAGTGTCATTATCTATTCTTTGATTAAACTCATATATTTTATGAGCAAGTTTAAATTTTTTCAAGATGTGGGTTAAGCCCAGCGAAGTTTTAGTGGCTGAAGGATTTTGGTAAGTAGATATAATTAGAATCATTACGTTACTAAATGCCTTTACACCTTTAACCAAAAAATATCTTTGGTGTAAAATAACTTTGACATAGTAGACTTTTCGGTAATTTTAAAAAAGTAACTTCTTTATTTTTATTTATATTTTTCTTAAAATATCTTTGGACAGTTAATACTTTGGGTAATAATTTGGTTAGATTTAGCACAACATATCTATATTTTAACTATATTAAAAATATAAAAAAAATATCCCGAAATTCATAAAAATCTCAAGATTTAAATGTGGAAAAGTAAGTTTCACCACCACTCACGGTTCTGGGATTATTGAATATTTATTGAAAATATAAAGATAAAATATGTCAAAATGCATGAAAACACCATATTTATCACAGAAAGGAAAATACAACCACTCCCAGGATGGGGGGCTCTGGCAACCATAGACAGATGTCCATGTCCTTGTGTCATGCATTTGCATCTCTTATTATAATAGATATTAATAATGATATGCATATATCAAGAAAAGTTTAATTTACATTAAGTAGTATTGTAATTTACCAGTGAAAATGTAAATGTATGGCACATGTTCATTTGTCTATAGGGGGGTCCACCCTCAATATCACCAACTTGTGAGTTATGGTGATATTAACTTTTCTTCTCTTAAATTTAGTTTTTCATACATTTTAACATTTTATCTTCTTTATATTTTTAATATTGAATAATACTGACTTGTGAGTGGTTGTAAAATTTAGTTTTTGGTATTTAAATTTTGATTTTTATGAATTTCAGCATATTTTGTCTTTATATTTTCAATAATAGTCAAAATACAGAGATATTGTTTCTAGATCTATTACTCTACTTTGATCTAATATACCTTTTTTATCAGGTAGTGACATGTAAGGCTATATCATGCAGTAGTATTATATTTCTTCCTGAGGAACACCCAGATTAATTACGGTGATACCACTGGTGGTAATACTAGAACTAAATTTGGGGATTATAAATTAAGCCACATAAAAGCTCCCTGATATACATTACAAAAAAGAAGTTTCCTTTCAACCTTTCTGTACTGATAGACAATCAAAAGGTTTAACAGAAGAGCAAAATTAATTTTTTGAGCCTCATATTTGATACCCCCCACTTGACATGGAAACATGACACTTCTTATCTCAAGGAAACATGTATGAAATGATTAAATATTATGAGAAGAGTTGCAAAAAAATCATGGGAAGCCTCAACTGACTCCTTATTATATTTGTATATTAGTTACAGAATAAAATTGATTATGGAAATATAATCTATGATGCGGTATCTTTACCTAAAGTATTTGATACCATTCATTATATCAAAGAAAAAGAAATTTTAATTAATAAATTTATAACTTTCTATTGCACTTAAAATTTTTTACATGATCTTTTTCAGCGGTTCTATTCTCGTCTTGCTGATTTTCACAGATGTACTTTTATAATTAGAATTTTTGTAGCATTTAGAGGAGTGTTATCATCCATTCCTGACATAATTACAATCTTTCATATTCCTGTCAACTCTCCTTATTTTCAACCTAGGGTAACTTTTCAACACATATGTTAAACTGGTGGAATAAAGGGGACAATCCCAAAGTAGCAATCTGTATTTATAATGATATTGATCATAAAGCTTATGGTTCTTTTTTTCATATCTGTCTTGATAGTCTAAAGATTCATCAACCCATTCCTTCTACAACTTCTGCCATATATATTC
This sequence comes from Armadillidium nasatum, assembly GCA_009176605.1. Taxonomy (NCBI): domain Eukaryota; kingdom Metazoa; phylum Arthropoda; class Malacostraca; order Isopoda; family Armadillidiidae; genus Armadillidium; species Armadillidium nasatum. The sequence continues at coordinate 5,735 of SEYY01023590.1, forward strand.
TGGAGATGCATATCTCTATGGAAATTAGAAGAACCTTACTTGATTCTGTTTGCTGAGTTATTTGCGATATATAAGGCCTTGTCATTCCTTTTGGAGATTCTTTCCCACAAAGAGTTGTCATTTGTGCCAATTCTTTATCTTTATCAAATCTAATATGAATTCAGGATATAATAAAATTTATACTAGAATCCATTTTTTTTGGAATCCCTTCTCATTTGGGAATCCTTAACAATAAGAAAGTAGATGTAGTATCACTATTGGTATATAATCAACAGGAAATTTGTATTTTTCTATTGGAAAATAGTGAAATTATGACATTTGCATAGAGGTCCATGCAGGAAAAAAGGTATCAATGTGTTCTTTGAGTTTTCATCCTTTGGGTCAGTTCTATGTGGATGCTATTTGTACTCCTTTACCTGCAATCAATAAAGTCTAGAAACTCCTACCCATAGGTTAAGAATTGGATATGCAAGATTAAATGGTCACCTTCATAGACTTAAATTGACTCATTTATCTTTCTACCCTTATTGCTCATATCAGAATGAAATTGGAACATTTTTTGCTACACTGCCCATAGTACTTAATTGCATGAACTGGGATTCATGAGGACATTAGAACAGTAGGAAAATAGACAGAAGCCACATGGGCCTATCGAGGCTATCCCAATCAAAGCAAATAATTAATGGTAATACTAATACATGCAACAAAGACTAGGTCTATTCTATCCCTAGTTATCAGTTCATTCATTACCTCTGATTTATTCAAGAAGATTTTGTGAGGGCTAAGATCCTGACTTACTTCTGCCTATACCCCTTAGAGTAATGACCTAATTATGAACTCCAATAGGACCTGATTGAGGTCTCTGCAAGCCATACTGTTGGATTTTTTAGTTGGAAGATGTGCAAAATTATTGGTTGAATCTTCTCCCCTTAGTGCTATTGTGCTTAAGAACTTCCCCATTGAACTCAGAAACTTGAAAGGAATCAACCCTGCAAATTTAAGGATGGGCAAAATCCAACTCTCATTGTAGCTTTAATAGAGCAAGTGGAGTCTTCTTTCCTACTTTCAATCAAGACATGCAGAAAAGCTAGTTATTCTTAGGACTGCCTCCATCTCTAGAATTTTTTGTCAATAATGCAAAAGTATATATGCCAAATGAATTTGCAAATGCTGAATTTGTACTTATTAAAAAACCAGCAGTTTGGCAGAAAGAAATTAGAATCAAAATATTATGGCCCCTATCCAATAATAAAGTTATTTGGTAATGATGTGTACATAAGAGAGAATAACAAAATAGTGTGAAAATTTAATCAATATCAAGCCATTTTGTACTTTAAAGTATGGTGTTGAACTGGGATTACTAAGGTAATAATAGTATGTCATTTATACTAATAGTGCTATTGTGTATAGTTTTTAAGGCCAGTTTACCTTGTGATAACTTATATTGAAGGTAATTATATTTTTAGTAATGCAGTTCTTCTTTTAAGTTCTTTTACTGTTTTAGATTTCTCTAATTTTTATATTTTTCTTTGTATTTTAAAATCATTATTGGAAAAGGTTTGGTATTCTGGTGTGAATATTCTATTCTTGAATATTCACCATCCAAGAGTCACTTCCTTAGAAAGTCAGACATGATTGTATCTTAATTCTATATCCTCACACACTATATTTCATAAACAAGTAAAAAAAAAATTTCCAGTGTGGGCTCGTGGGCATGCAATCCACAATCTGTGACTGACTACCCTACTCGGTAATGGTTGATCTTCCACAAGAAAATTCTATTATATTAAAAAATGAAAATTATCAAAAATTCTTGGTCTTTTAAATTATTTTATTTTAACATAGTTTTTTGAAAGAGCAAAATTTTTCATAAATATAGTTTATTTACAGTTGTTACTTAATTCTTCATCCTTGCACTCTATACTTCATAAGCGAGTAAAAACATTCCAGTGTGGGATTATTGGCACAATCTGTGCCTGACAGCCATACTCTCTAAGGAAAGTCACTGTCTTAGAGAGTAAGACAGTCAGGCACAGATTGTGTGCCCATGATCCTGTTCTTGAATTTTTTTTTAATTGCTTATAGAGCGCAAGGATATAGAATTTAGATATAACTTAAAACAGGCCAACAAGGTAAAACTTTTTTTGTTCAGCTGGAAATAATAAACTACTTGAAAAATTTTTCTATTTCAAAAAACCATGGTGAAATAAAATAATTTAAAAGAAGACTACAAGAATTTTTGGTAAGAATTTCCTTTTGATATATAATAGAAGAATATTTTTCTGGAGGGTCAAACTTATTCCCATATATATATATATATATATATATATATATATATATATATATATATATATATATATATATATATATATATATATATATATATATATATATATATATATATATATATATATATATTTATACACATCACCACCACTAACGGGCAAAGTCCTATTCAAGGAGGGGTATAATATATATATATATATATATATATATATATATATATATATATATATATATATATATATATATATATATATATATATATATATATATATATATATATATATAGTGATGGATCGGATGTCATATTTTCCAATTTGCGGATGCGGATGCGGATGCGGATGTTGATTTTCGAAAGTGCGATATATATATATGCGGATGCGGATGCGGATTTGAATTTTTGAAAGTTCGGATGCGGATGCGGATGCGGATGTTAATTTTGATGAGGATGCGGATGCGGATATTTAATTATATATATATATATATATATATATATATATATATATATATATATATATATATATATATATATATATATATATATATATATATATATATATATATATATATTATCACTATCACCTTTCCCACTTTCGTGAGGTGGTGCCCGCCACAATTCCCTTACAAACATAACTATTCTTACCTTTCAACGCTTTCACCACCTCCCTCCATCTCTGTCTCCACAAATCTTCTACCCTCGTCTAAACTCAAATTCCTTCCATCAAAATCACTCTCACTCCATCCATCCATCCATCTCCACTTCGGCCTTCCCCTCCCCCTACCCTTTCTCTATCTACATCGAATCTACGTACCTTGCCAACCATTCTGTTCTCTTTCATTCTTCACATATGTCCAAACCATTTTAGCACATCCTCCTCCTCTCTATCAATTACACCCTTCTTCCATTTACACATCTCCCTTATTCTTTCATTTCTAATCCTATCAATCCTTCTCAATTTATATATCGCTCTCAAATCTTTCATCTCAAAGACATTGAAACTTTTTCTCGACCGAGCACTTATCGTCTATGTTTCACACACATACAATACAGAAGGTGAACACATACATTCAAACATTCTTATCTTTATTTCTTTCGAAATTTTTCCTTTCTTCCATACTTTTCTTAGGCCCCCCAATACTTTCATTCCTTCTACCACTCTGTTCTTTATTCCTTTTTCCGTCCCACCCTTACCTTCCACCCAACATTACTAGATATTTGAATTCATTCACCTCCTCAAGTTTCCATTCTCACACTTCTACAAACCAATTCCTCCCTCCACATTTCCTCATCCCCACCTCCAATCCTCATAACTTTATTCTTCGCTGGATTGAATTTCAATCTCTTGTTTGCACATTTCCCTTCAAACTCTCTCACAAGTATTCTCATCTTTTCTCCAGATTCTGCCACCAACACATGCCGCATCATCTGCAAAAAGTAAAACATTCACTTCACATTCACCCTCCATATTTCTCAACGTAATACTCTTCCCTTCTCTCTCCATTTTTCTAAGTAAACCATTCATCAATAGATTAAATAACATGGAGATATTACAAACCCCTGTCTCAATCCCACTCCTATGCTAAACCAATCCGATAGTTCTCTCTTCACCCTCACTCTTGATCTACAATTCGCATATATATATATATATATATATATATATATATATATATATATATATATATATATATATATATATATATATATATATATATATATATATATATATATATATATATATATATAGTGATGGATCGGATGTCATATTTTCTAATTTGCGGATGCGGATGCGGATGTCGAATTTTGGAGAAGTGCGGATGCGGATGCGGATGCGGATGCGGATGTTGAATTTTGAAAGTGCGGATGCGGATGCGGATGAAAAATTTCGAAAGTGCGGATGCGGATGTTGAATTTTCGAAAAATGCGGATGCGGATGCGGATGTTGATTTTTGTGCGGATGCCATCACTAATATATATATATATATATATATATATATATATATATATATATATATATATATATATATATATATATATATATATATATATATATATATATTAGGGATAGTGATACCAAAATTTTTATCGATACCAATACCAAGACTTTCAACTTGACCAATACTGATACCTAAAAATATTCCAATACTGATACCAATTCTGAACTTATAAGAAAAAATTTAATATATATGTATTGTAAAGGTAACCTATCAGCTCTCTGAAATCCCATGACGCTTTTTATATAAGAATCCCAAAACTAAGATTACCAGCACTCACCTCAGTTTAGTTTTGCAACAAAAATGCAGACACTCAGATTTAATTTTAGGATTCCCCTATACAAAGCTCTGACACCCTCTCATGAATGAGAATTACCAATGAACAACTGCTGACTTTTCAAGCTCTTGTGACAATTAAAGCAGTTATGATTAATTAGAATAATTATAAATCAAACTACAGGAAAACTCAGGAACTATCTATTTAAAGAGGTGGACCAAATATTTGTATTCGCATTTGCATATGTGAATATTTGTAATGATTTCCAATATTTGTTTCACATTTGCATTTGCAATAATTTTTACATATGCATTTTCAATTGCAAATGTTTGCAAATAATTTTTAAAAAATTTAGTAATGAAAATCTTTGAATTATAAAAAAGTGTTCTTTCTTAATTTAATTTTCTTTAAACATGAAATTCAAAATGTATGACTCCATTCAATCTCAAATTCTCAATATAATCAGCTTTTTTTAAAAAAAAATGACTAAGCTTTCTTTCACTACTGATGAATGGTCAGACACTCAGTCAGGAGTTTTTTTTTGTTATCTCTGACATGTCATTCCATTGATAGCAACTTTTAGAGACAAAATTTTGTGTTATATGCTGAACTGCTTTCATAATGTCACACAGGATTAGTATTTAATTGATCTCTTTAAAAACGGAATTTGTCTGTTGATGATGTCCATTGCGTCATGAGAGATGCTGGTACCAATATAAAGAAAGCTTGAATCTTTCTGGTGTCAGTAACGTAAACTGTGCAAGTCATCAACTGCACCTTACCACTTAAGAATGGCAAAACATCTCAAAAGTCTGTTACTGTAACTAACCTCAAAATGCAGATCAATTGCGACACATTTTAATCATTCAACAATGGCCCAAGAAGAACTCAAGAAAATACAGGATAGAATAAATATTCCACAGCTTTCTGTAATACATATCATTAAATCTCACTTGAATAGCACTTTGCTTATGATGGAAAGAAAAGAACTAAATGAAGCTCTTTTTGTATGCTACCTCCAATACCAAAATTGAGTCTTTTACACCTTATGATATTGCCCTTTTATCCAGCTACATCACCTTGATGAAACCTTTCAAAGAAATTGCCTCGAAAATCTGCAAAAAATCTTCATTAGCAGAGGTAATTCCTCTGATAACAACAACTCTTAAATAATTAATTTCATTATCAAAAGATAGCCTACTCAAAAAATAAGACAAATGAAAAGATATATTAAAAGAAATTGACATGTTTTGGTTTTACAGAAAATAATTTGTTTACTATAGCAACATTTCTCGATCTGAGGCACAAAACAAAGTTCTTCAGTTCCCAGATTGTAACTGGCAGAGGTAAAGTAAACATATGGTGCAAATGCAAAGATATTCATAAAACAAAGTATGAAAAAGATCAAAGTCATAAATCAGCACTACATTTAAAAGATGATTCAAAATCTTCAACAGGTTCATTTATCAGTGAAGTAATGAAGTCAAAATTAACTTATAGTAGTGATGATTAAGAAGAAAAGCTCTCTAAGCAGTCATCAAACATTTACCACAAGGAAAATCGTATCATTATTAACGAAGATCCACTAGAGTGGTGGAGGATAAATTAGGACTAGGACAAGTACTATAAACTTGCACAGTTGGCATGATCCTATATTGTGTGTCCACCATCTAGTGTTGCCAGCAAGATCCTCTTTAGCTGTGCTGGTCTGATTTATGACAAGAAAAGAAGCAAACTGTTTCCTGAAAGAGTTGAGAAATTATCCTTTTAAAGTTTAACCTTCCAGTAATAAATTTTACATATTATACATTTAACTTTGTATGAATAACAGAAATCTTTTCAAGGGCGGAGGATGGGGAAAGAGGTGGTGGGATGCATGTATAAGTGGGTCCTTGTCCAGTATTCTGGAAACATTAAAAATTTAATAGATTTTAATTAATTAAATTTTTAATGGCTAAACTCTTACGAAACATTTAATAAACTATTTTTGTTTAACATTAAAAAGGATGTGACATCATAAAAAAATATTCACATTTGCGAATAATAAAAGGAAAATATTTGCATGTACATTTGCATTTGCAAATATTGAAAATTGACATTTGGTCCACCATATATATATATATATATATATATATATATATATATATATATATATATATATATATATATATATATATATATATATATATATATATATATATATATATATATATATATTTCAGGAGTACTGAACAGCAAAATACATTTTTTTTGCTTCAACAAAGAAAGGGTACTCAAGGAAGTTCAAGAAGTTTTAGTGGACTAATTGTTGGAACAATTGATTCTGTGTTTGATACAAAACCTCCACCATTTCGGATACTACATCAGACTCCTTCATCTGAAGTTTATTATAGTATTCATATATATATATATATATATATATATATATATATATATATATATATATATATATATATATATATATATATATATATATATATATATATATATATATATATATAGGGATGGACCAGAGTTATCCAGCGTTTCCTGCCTTTTCTTTTTCAGTATCCAGCTGGATATCAGTACCATCCAGCTAGATATCCAGTAAAAATAAATTTCTTTTAATTATGAGAATAAAATTTTCAAGTTAGTAAAGTATCCAACATCCAGTACTGTTTTTCATTTACTTTGTTTATATCAACTCAAATCTATATGACAACACTGAAATATCTTCGGCTATTGATGTTGAATAAATGCAGATATGCATTCAAAAATTTATCAATTTATTTACATTACAAAAATAAAAAAAAAAAAAATATATAATATATATATATATATATATATATATATATATATATATATATATATATATATATATATATATATATATATATATATATATATATATATATATATATATATATATATATATATATATATATATAACAGAAAACAATGACAGAATATTAACAATAAAGACAAGAACAAAAATATAGATTATTATAACACAAATTAGCAAAGGGAGTATTTTAAATTGTGGCTTGAACACTGAGAACTAAGAACGAAATGAAACACTGAAGTATGATTAAATGAAGGTAACTGAGTTATGAGAGAAACAGTATACACAAACACACTTGCACTATAATTTTTAAAAATTTTAAAAATTTCAATATGTGAGAACAGAACATGAACAGACATGCAAGATTCTAGTACTTTAAATTTAGAGCTCTTAAATTGTGATGCAGAAACAATCTTTTTTTTAGTTTCTGAGGTAATTTGATTTTGTCGTGGAGAGTATATTTGGCTTTCATTACTATACAACAGTCTTTAACTCAATAGAAGAAGGTGGAACAGAGAGATATTTATAAAACAGTATATATATAAATTTATCAGCAAATTAATCAGTAAAAAAATGACATTGATGATTGAGAAAAAAAATGACAATTTTGATGATGTGATTAATTATTTCTTTGACCTCTGTTCTCTCTAAAGTTTTCGAATCTATCCTTAATAGGAAGATTTGGAAACATCTCAATTCTTTTAATCTTATCTCAGATCGCCAGTATGACTTTCGTAAGAAACGCTCTACGGGTGATCTTCTTTCCCTTCTCTCTGACTCTTGGTCCTCCACTCTTCGGCATTTCGGTGAATCTTTTGCTGTGGCGCTGGACATATTGAAAGCCTTTGATAGAGTCTGGCACAAAGCTTTGACTTCTAAATTTCCCTCTTTCGGTATCTATCCTTCTCTCTGTGATCTTCTCACTAATTTCCTTTCCGGTCGTTCTATATCAGCTGTTGTAGACGGCCACCGTTCTTACTTTAAATCTATTAATAGTGGTGTTCCTCAGGGTTTTGTCCTATCCCAACACTTTTTCTGCTTTTCATTAATGACCTTCTCTCTATTACCTCATCTCCTATCCACTCCTATGATGATGACTCCACCCTTTATTATTCCTTCCAGTTTGAAAAACGTCCCACTCAACAACAGTTGATAGACTCGAGAAGGGTAGCCTTGGAGCAACTAACCTCTGATCTTTCTCGTATTTCTAATTGGGCAGAGAAAACATGGTTGTTTTCATTGCCTCAAAAACTCAATTCCTTCATCTCTCCACTCTACACAATCTTCCACACAACTATAATATCTTCTTCGAAAACACACAACTCAAGCCTTCATCTGTTCTTAATATTCTTGGTGTTTCTTTTTCTCGTGATCTTTCTTGGAAAGATCACATTACTTCTCTTTCTAAACAAGCTTCTAAGAGGTTGGGTGTTCTGAGGCACCTTCAGAATTACTTCACGCCAACCCAGTTGCTTGTTCTGTATAGGGGTGTTGTTTGCCCCTGTATGGAGTATGCTTCACACATCTGGGGTGGTTCCACACATACAGCTCTCCTAGAGAAGGTGGAGTTTAGGGCATTTCGTCTCATCAACTCTCCTGCTCTTACTAACTCTCTTCAATCTCTTTCTGCCGTCGAATTGTTGCGTCACTCTCTCTTTACTATCGCTATTACAACAGACACTGCTCTTCTGAACTCTCTCGTCGCATACCTCCTCCATTGAGAAGAGCTCGTGCGACACGCCTTTCTACACAGTCTCATCCTTTCTCTGTCCAACTCTCCGACCCCAGACTTAACCGCTATGCTCAATCTTACATATACTCTACTGGTAAAGTCTGGAACACACTCCCTTTATCTGTTTTCCCAACTTCCTTTGACTTGCATACTTTCAAACGTCCGTGTATTTGGACACGTCGGCCACCATCGACCAGGATAGATCTTTCCCAACTCAGGTGGAATTTGGTAGGCCTCTGGGATTTGCCCACCGGAGGAGATATTTAAAAAAAAAAAAAAAAAAAAAAAAAAAAAAAAAAAAAAATATATATATATATATATATATATATATATATATATATATATATATATATATATATATATATATATATATATATATATATATATATATATATATATATATATATATATATCTAATTGATAGATACTTGAATTTATACATTTTTTCTCTTAAGTATAAGAATTTTTAATATAAAAGAAAATAATAAAATTTTAAATATAATAATAATAATAATAATAATAATAATAATAATAATAATAATAATAATAATAATAATATAATTTATTTTTTTTATTTTAATTATAAATAATTTTAATGTGAAAAAGTTAAATTTAAATATTAAAAATTATAATAATTAATAATAATAATAATAATAATTATATATATATATATTTTTTTTTTAGCTATTTCAATTGCATTGAATAAAGATGATGTTATCAAAGACTGGGATTGGTTAGAAAAAAATATATTATCAATTTTAGCTTCATTTGATAATGACGATGATGCAACAGATTTTGTGCTTTGTAAAATTTCTTCTCTTGTTGCCAATGATGCTGCAGACTCTGATAATCTTAAATTACCAGGTAAATTTCTTTATTGAAAGTTTATTTCTATGTTAGAACTTTATAACTTACTTTGGCATATATATATATATATATATATATATATATATATATATATATATATATATATATATATATATATATATATATATATATATATATATATATATATATATATATATATATATATATATAGGGATGGAGTGAAGTATCGGTATCGGTATATCGGCATATTTTTGAGTATCGGTATCGGCAATTACAGTATCGGTATCGGTAAAAATTTTTGGACAAGAGTAAAGTATCGGTATCGGTAGTATATTGGCAAGTTTCGGCATATTTTTAGGTATCGGTGAATTTTTAAGTATCGGTATCGGTAAAAATTTTGGTATCGCTCCATCCCTAATATATATATATATATATATATATATATATATATATATATATATATATATATATATATATATATATATATATATATATATATATATATATATATATATATATATAAAGACCTGTAAAATCTTTCAAAATTGCACATGTTGAATTGCACTGCTGCTAATTGCAAAACCTGCCTTTGAGAACATGAATTTTCCTTCTCATAAACCTAAAAACAAAAGTAAATTGAACCTAAAGACAGTATCCAAGTTACTCTTGGCATTAAATAATATAAATTTTTATGTTGTATCAAAAGTAACATCTCTTTGAAGCCTAAAGTGAAACTATTTTCAGTAAAAAAAAATTTTCCCCCTAAAAAGATTTTTATTAACTCTGTTACTATTTCCATGTATCATGCAGATTATTTTTCATTTGCTTATTTTGTTAAGTTTATGTATCAAATATAATTCATACTTTTCTGCTTGTATGACTTTATTCTTAATACAAATGGATTCAGTTAACTATTTTGAATTCTAGTGTGCTTTATGTTTTTCGGATATAGTGGAATTAAAGGAAAATATTTTTGAGTATACTGTTTGCTATAATTTTGCAACCAGTTAGTTTATTTTCCCTGTATTCGTGTATTGGCAATATCGATGTTTGAATATATGTTTTCGGGTAATGTCTAATATAATTTTATGATTATTGCTTTAGAACATGCCTAATTAATATTCCTAGGTCTGTAAACCTGAGTAAATGTAAAATATCATTCTCATATATATTGAGTGTCTAATGAGTCAGAAATACTATATGAAAACTGTTTAAGTAAATTTTCTTAATTTTAATAACATTTCAAAATAAAAAAAAAAAAAGCTAAATAAAAGTAACTGGGTCATTTTTTAAAAACTGCTTTATCAAAGTAATTAATATATATATATATATATATATATTATATATATTATTATATATATATATATATATATATATATATATATATATATATATATATATTATATATATATATATATATATATATACTCGTATATTAGGGATGGAGCGATACCAAAATTTTTACCGATACCGATACCTAAAAATTTACAGGTACCGATACCCGATATACCTGAAAATATACCGATACCGATACTTTATCCATTCATATACCAAAATTTTTACCGATACCGATACTAAGATTTTCAAATTCACCGATACCCGATACCTGAAAATATACCGATACTTACCGATACCGATACTTCACTCCATCCCTAATATATACGGTATATATATATATATATATATATATATATATATATATATATATATATATATATATATATATATATATATATATATATATATATATATATATATATATATATATATATATATATATATATATATATATATATATATATGCTAAGTAAATTTTTATGGTTTTGTCAGCAACCTTGCTTTACTTTATTGTAAAATTTGCCGCAGTCGATTTTTAAAATGTTTAAAACCTTTTTTAATGCTAAAATGTGGTCTTAAATAAATTATTCTTTCTAACATTTAAACTAAAATATTTTGATAAAATTTTCATTTTTTATTTCAATTTTTAAAATCATCTTCCTTTTAACTATTCAGATTTGGATTCAGACACTTTTCGATCTGTTTCTTTAACCTTCAGAAAAAACTTTGGAATGCCAGAAACTGAAAAACTAGTAAATTATTATTCCTGCAGGTAAATTTTTTTTTCTTAAATTTTAATTCTTTCAGATATTTACTAATAGTTATTACTATTTATTACTATACCAATGGAAAGTATTCATTTTTAAATAAATTTGAGATTATTCATTAATGGAAGTTATCTCTTTCTCTTTCATTATTTCTTTGGGATTTTTTTAGTTCGAGATGGCGTGTTACTTATAACAGATGTGCATAGAAAAACTCGAAAATATTTAATTCTATTATATGAGTTTGTAATTTATTTCATTCATTTTAAAGAAATTTTCTCAAATATTAATGTTTTTTTGATTTAGTTTGAAAAATTTTGGGAAATTCTTTTAGAAATAACTACTTTTCTCGGAATAAAATTAAATTATGAAAATTTCACATCTGATGTAAAGAAAAATTTCACTTCACTTTTAATTTGAATATTTTTAATTGTCAGGAGCAAATTAGTCACTCACCCCTTTACACTTTCATATGACATAAAAGAATTTATTCTTATTTAACATTGTTTATATAACAAATATCTAGGCTATTTAGCGATTGAGCAATCGAACTCTTTAATCAAATAGCTGTCATGTTGAAAGACAACTAGCACCAAAGAGCACTTGCTATTTGTGTTGATTAGAAACCTGTTACCTCTAATCCTATTTATCTAATTAGGGTCCAGAAAACATCATTTGTTTTTAAAACTTCGAAAACTGACATTTTTTATTGATCTAACACACAAATGTTGTATATCTTTGAAAACAAGTGTAAACCTTCTTTGTCAGTAACATTTTGGGAGTTTTCTCTCCATAAACAAGTTCTGAAAGGAAAATTGTTTTTAGGCATCATCAGAATTTCTTGATACCCTCAACATTCCACGTATTCTGTCCCCCTCTTTGTTTTTCAAGTTTTTAATGTCAAATGTAACTTCCTTTCATTCTTCTATGTACTGTACCACCAAAGTCTTTGAACATTTCTTTCTTCTAATTTCCCCTTTTTTCTTGTGTCTTATGCAATGTAAACACCCTATATCACTGTATTGGGAAACGTCATTGTTTAAGTCTTGATTAAAGTCTGTTTTTCCCTATCTTTGGTGGTGGAATGTTGTGTGGGTACTTAGCCTTTTTTTCACCATATATATATATATATATATATATAATATATATAATAAAATATATATATATATATATATATATATATAATATATATATATATATATATATATATATATATATATAATATGATGTGTGATTGGAAAGTTTTATGACAGGTGGCACCACTGCTCATTAAGAGGGGTTAAGCTTGCGGGCGGATGTTTTACGGGAAGCTTGTTTTGTCCCTTGAAATGTACTGAAAAGATCGGCTAGATATCTTTCCCCAGTATCGAGTTGTATCTCGGTGAGTGAAGACTTGTGGTAGTGTCTCGCTGATTTTTGATTTCTCAAAATGGCTGAAAAAACGTAACGAGTTTGTGTAAAATTTTGTTTTAATACCGGGATACCAGCTTCAGAGACTTATGGATTCTTTAAAAATAGCTTACAGAGATAAATATCTGAGCCGGTCAAATGTTTTCATCTGACTTAAGAGATTCAAAGATGGCTGTGAATCAGTCGAAGATGAGCCCTTGTCCAACCGGCCTTCCATTTCAACAACCATATGAAAACATTGTGAAAGTTCAATATTTAGTGCTTTCTGACCATAGACTAATAATTAGGGAGATGTCTGTTGAGCTGAGTTCAGTCAATTTTAACTGAAGATTTGAAAATGCTTTGTGTCCGTGAAATTAATTAAGAAATTATTCTGACCGGTAGAAGTAACACTAACTTGAAGTGTTTCAAGACCTGATTAATCGGGTCGAAAGTGACCCAGATTTGTTAAATAGAGTAATTACAGGCGACGAATCATGGATTTATGGGTATGACCCAGAAACAAAGGCACAATCCTTGCAGTGGAAGGGTGCAAATTCGCCATAACTGAAAATGCGACAAAGTCTGTCAAATGTGAAGACAATGTTAGTTTTTTTCGATTCTGCTTGTATCTTGCAAAGCAAATTTAGACACTCGACCAGGAATACTATAGTATAGCGTTTGCGCGAAAAATTGCGGAAGAAAAGGCATGCACTTTGACGAGACAAATTGGGTCCACCACAACAAAGCACTGGCTCATGTGGCCTTCTCAATCATGGAATTTTTTACCAAATTCCAAATACTGTGCTTTTGCAACCTCGCTATTCCCCTGATATTGTTCCTGTCAACATCTGCAGGTTTCCAAAATTGGAAATCGCACTGAAAATTAAACGATTTGACTCAATTGAAGACATCCAGGCAAATACAGAGAGGCTTCTTAACACATTTACGAAAGAAAATTTCCAAGAATGCTTCCAAAAGTGGAGAACACCGTTGGAGTCTGTGTGTTCAGTTGGAAGGAGACTACTTTGAAGGGAATCTATCACAATAACCTGTAAGTCCTATCATTTTGAAATTACGGGCACAGTCTTAAAACTTTCCATCAGACCTTGTATATATATATATATATATATATATATATATATATATATATATATATATATATATATATATATATATATATATATATATATATATATATATATATATATATATATATATTGTACCCCAGCCAAAAAAAAAAAAAAAACACAATTCAGGCAAAAATTAACAATTGTACAGGGGGAGTTAAAAGAACATTGCACATATTAACATTGTTTGAATTGACCATCCAACTTTGGTGGACTTATGTGAAAACTTTTGGAATTTTTCCTTACTGAAGGCCTATGTATTTAAAACACAACCTAAACATACAGAATAAAATATAAACTTTGTAAATTTAAAGATTTTTCTTGATGAGATGATTATATATATATATATATATATATATATATATATATATATATATATATATATATATATATATATATATATATATATATATATATATATATATATATATATATATATATATATATATATATATATGTGACTTGTTCCCACATACGTTTACTTCATTATTGTATTGGTTAGATAAATAAAATGATCAATTCTCTTAATTTCATTTTGTAGTTCAGATGAATAAATTTATCAGAAAATTTGATTTAAATAATAATTTATAAAAAAATAATTAACTAATAATTTATTAATAAATATTATTTAATCATTTGAGTACTTTCTAATTGCAAAAAAATAATTTCAGCTATTGGCAAAATCGAGTACCACGGCAAGGTTGGATGTATTTAACTATAAATCATTTATGCTTTTATGCCTTTCTGATTGGAAAAGAAACAAAAATTATAATACGATGGCGAGATGTTACTAGAATTGATTGCACAAATGCTTTATTTTTTCCTGACAGTATTCGTATATCAACAAGGGACCAAGATGTAAGTATTAACTGATAATTGCAGCGTAGATATAGCGATTCACATAAGTGTTTCTTTGTAGATGGCAATCATTTTTACTACATACAAGATGAAGAGTAATGTGTATTGCTTTCATATGCTAGACTTAATAAATTTGGAAAACAATTTGCCAGTTGAGTGTCATTCACATGTAATGTACTCTGGTAGTGAAGAAATTCCAAAGTATCACATAACATGTCCTTTACATTTCAAAAAGAAAAAAAAATACAGAAGAAGAAAATTTTGTATACCACTTTTCTGAAGGTTGTAGATTAATGGTAATTTATCAGTAGATTTATTAGTATGAAATACACCTAATTTAAAACTCTTGGATATTACCTGATAACCGCAAAAAAAGTTTGATTTCTGAATTAGTATGGGAAAACATTGTGATGTCTAATAGGAGAATCATTCCTTGTTTTATAAGGTCAACTTGAAATTTAAGTAATTTTCCACTATTGGAAGTGGAAAATTAAAGTTATTAATGTCCCAACTAGGAACCGACCGTGGCAGGAATTTTGCCGAGGACGGGATTGACTAAAATTTGTAAAGAGGTCAAAAGCACTGAAGTTTTAGGTTAAGAAAATTAGATATAAATTTAATTGAGGTTTATTTAATTATAAAGGAGTAGTAGAATAGCCAACATTCACTTAAAATATTGATTATATGCATTTTTTTAGAATTTTTTTTTTTTTTTTTTTTTTTTTAAATTACAGATTTTGTATTATGAAAGTTCAAAAAAGTATAATAATTTTAGAAATTTTTTTTTTCTCTGATTCACAATAGTTATTCAGCAGGTTTACTTAGGTAAGATCCTAAGTTAAAGTTGAAAAAAGATCATCTTCAGCAGTATTAGAGTACTTTACAATGTTTCAAGATAGGCTCGAAATAGCTAAATGTAACATCTACAGCTAGGAAATTAGAAGAAAACCTTCGGGGGCCCCAAGTAAAAATTTCATAATCAAATCTTTATGGGACATCTAAAATCAAAACACAATGATGAACATTCACTAGCAGAAGAGGAGCAGCCAAAAGAAACAGAAAAGAAAAAGAAAATATTGAAAAAATAGGAGAAAAATCTTAATTTTCTTATATTTTGTTTGATTTAATCCACCATTAATAAGTATAATTTGCCATTTTGGCCCGGGTAGTCAAACCCCGGTTGTCTCTGATTTTCAGCCAGGCCCTGGGGTCAGTAAAAATGACCAGGGTTTTCCGGGGCCCGGTCGGTCCATAGTCCCAACCGCAGCACTCTAATCAAATCTTATTTGTGAAGTTTTATTTATTTTTCGAGAAAAATATAGGTGAATCTCAGTATAATAATAATAGCACCAGATGTGAAAAGAGAATAACTTAGGGGAACAAAAGAAAAGCAATCTAAAATATAGATTTCCAAGGTATTGAGAAAATTTTTAAGGAGGTAATATTTTAAGATTCATTGTTTAGCATCAAATTTAGTGATCTTGGACACATTTGTCTTCCCTGACCCCACTGGAACACCGATATAAATAGGAGTTGTACCACTTTGCATGGATCCCGCGCATACCTGATGGGCTCTACACCTATAGGTGGGGAGGGAAGGGGACCTTCTACTTAATATAACATAGATGTTGACAAAGTGATGCTTCGGAAAAGGAGGATTTCAACGATGCCGAATCTGCTTTTGAATGATTGACCTACTGTTTTGGATTGTTTTTTCGGAACTGACGTCATAATTTCCCCCCTTTCTACATCTGAGAGGACTGTGCCTACTCACGTCACAATTGTGTCTGGCACGCTGTACTCCCCCCTCCTCTCTTGTGCTTGCCCAGTCTTCCAAGATTAGAGGCCTTCCACGTTCTCTTGTGTATTCCCGATGTAAGCCTATTATAACTCTCCCCACTGAAAGTTCCAGAAAATATAATAGTTAACATCTATTATTACTTTCGATTCCAATCTACTGTCAATAACTGAGAAGAACATCATTAAAGCTAACAATGAAACTAAACGCCTCCTGAATATTGAAGATCTTGAGGTAACTTAAATAAAGAATGGATCTTTATGATTAAGGAAGAATGTTTTAACTTATGGTCCAGAATTTAAATGTAATATCATTTTCTCTTTCTTATTGAGCTTTAAAGTTATTTATTAAATTTAGTTTTGACATTCTCACCAGTCAGAAGAGCTTTTATCTTCCAGACTAGTGAAGTCTGTGGTGTGGTCAGTCATGCCAGTTATAGCCGCACCCACTCTGAGCTAAGATGTTCCCGTGTATATATATATATATATATATATATATATATATATATATATATATATATATATATATATATATATATATATATATATATATATATATATATATATATATATATATATATATATATATAATACACTGTTGAATGTAAGAATTATTTACATGATGTCACACTTACTATTTTAAATTTTACAACCATTTTATTTTCAGCATTACTTTTCTATGGTTCTTCGTAAAAAGGAAACCTTTGATTTGATTCAGCAGCTCGTAAATATTGCGATGAAGCAATTAATTAGTGATGAAGAATATAAAGAAGATGAAGAGTTACTTAAGAAGTCATCCATAAATACGCCAACAAAACCTTCGTTCTTGAAAAGAGACCTTGACGCGAGAGCTCATACAGAGAGCTATAAAAATATGTTTAGGTATTTTGGTTTTATTCACTAATAGTTGTTGAAATTTATATAATATTTATTAAAGTTAAAGCTCATAATTTAATTAAAATTCGTGCCAAAATTCTTTAAAAAATTAAGCACATTTTGAAAACTTTTAGATGCCAATAATAATAATAATAATAATAATAATAATAATAATAATAATAATAATAATAATAATAATAATAATAATAATAATAATAATAATAATAATAGACATTAATAATAATAATAATATTATTATTATTATTATTATTATTATTATTATTATTATTATTATTATTATTATTATTATTATTATTATTATTATTATTATTATTATTGTTGTTCGGAGTAATAAGTTTAAATTTTACATGAAAGAAGGAAGTCATTATTTAATATCTCACACTCCATGTATCCTATATCGTACGATTCTATGTCGTCCGATTTTTTCCTCCGCGTACGATATATATATATATATATATATATATATATATATATATATATATATATATATATATATATATATATATATATATATATATATATATATATATATATATATATATATATATATATATTAATGAAATGTACAACTCCAGTAAGCACTGCCTGAAGGGGCTCAAAATCATTCACAAAAGCTGTTAAATAAAAAAATGAAACCAGTTCAGTTTTTAAAATTTTTATTCTCTGAAATGAAATTTTACTGAAAATTTTATTTTTTAAAATATTTAAAAGGACGGGCCCCTCTGTTATTAACATCATAAAATAAGCGTATATTATATAATTATAATGGTCCTTTAATTATATTTTCGTATCTGAAAAGGTAAAGTAAAAATTACAAATATAAAAATATTTTCTTTGAAAGTGTAGAAATAATTTTCTTGTCAGTGTACGTTTTGTTCTTTAAAAATTTCTGTCTTTGCATTTTCCCTTTCTCTCCTGTGGAGAGAAAACTCATTAACTATCTCGAGTGGTATTGCATTAAAAATTTCTGATGGGTAAAAGTAAAAAAATGAATTTCTGTGAAGCTCTTGAAATTGTGGGATTAAATTAGGAATGTTTTTTATGTCCATGGTTCTATCAGTAGTATGCTAAAATATGGTAAGACTTAAATGAATAGAAAGGAAAATTTTCTTATCTAAGTAATTAAACGTATGCTTAGAGATTAAAGTTATTTTAAAAGT
>SEYY01023590.1:30000-67491 GCA_009176605.1 Armadillidium nasatum
TTTTCAGTTAAATTTTCTATTGAAGTTGTTGCGCTTTTTTGCAGGGATGTTTTTTTTGTTTGATGTTAGAAAAATGTTTGCAAAAAAAAAAATCTTTTTTAACTAAAAATTAAAAGCTTTTGCTATAATTCAAAAGTCTAAACTGTTTATCACTATCTTTTGTGTTGGGCATATGAAAAAAGCTAATTAGAGAAATTAATATGAGATACATTTAATTGAATTTTGACTCTAAGAATACTAAGGGACCTCTTATAGGTAGTTTATAGTAATTTAAAATACCACCACTAAGTTCTACAAAAGAATTTTATTAACAATTTAATTATTATTATTATTATTATTATTATTATTATTATTATTATTATTATTATTATTATTATTATTATTATTATTATTATTATTATTATTATTATTATTATTTGTAGGTAAACAACCTTTTATCTGTAGTGTGTCCTTTGCGACATGTTCAAAGTGTAGAGAAGTTGGACAACGTAAAAGGTCATGTGTCAATAAAGCAGGCTCTTTTCGTGTCAACAAACCAATCAAACCAATTTTTGTTTAATGAAGTTGGAGACCGAGATTTTGTTTGTGACAAATTATCCGAAATGCTCGGCAAGACGATATTTAATAAAGAGTAAGTGAAATCTATTTTTATGTAACTTTCTTAATCTGTAATGTCAGAATTCTCACATATTGTTTTAGGATGAAGTTCTTATAAATTTCATAAAGATTTAAATCATCTCTAAAGTTGTATTCATTAGAGATTTTATGGATTTGTTTGTATGTTATAATTCATTTATTAATAGCATTTTACTAGTGCCTCTACCACAAAGCTGAAAATATTGTTCTGAATTTTTATTTTGTTAATGGTTGTAAACTTAATTGATTGAAACCAAATTGAGGTTTGGGATTAGTCTGGTAAATAAGTTATTTAAATGAAAAGACTACTCCAGATGGTTAAAATTATTGCAATTGTTCCATGGTAATGGTATAACCCCTATTTTATTTTTTACTGACTTAAGAATTAAGTTTGTAAACTGCATTTTTTCTTAGAGTGAAGCACTGCATCATTATTTTTTTACTAAAAATGGCTGCACTGTTTTCATTTCATTTTCCAAATGGCTGAATTTTTTTTTCCGTACAGAATTACTAAAGGACCTAAATACCTCAAATTAATTCGGTGTTGTTATCCATATCAATGAATTAAATAGGACTTATTTGTAACTGATTTTAATGTCAGAGAACATAAATCTTAAGTTAAAGTTATTAAAAATAGAAGAAATTATTGGACTGTTTACAGCTGACAGTTTACAAAGAGAGGGAGAATGTTTTATAGGAAAGGAAATTAAGTAGTAAGTAACCAGATAAAGATAGATAATTTTTTCTCTTACAAACTTGCTTAAAAATAAAAATTTTTAAACAGATTTCAAAACATGTAACATGTGGGATTAATAGAAATTTTACGGGCTGCCTTTTTAGAATTTTAATGTCATTGATCAAAAATCTAAAAGGTATGTTTGAAGAAATGTGTGAAACAATCTTACAATTTGCTTCCTTGGATTGACGCTGAATTACGTTTCTCTAGAATAAAATTATTATTAAAAATTGAGATGAGTTTGTTTCTTCTCAAAATACAACAGAAAAAGCTTTTAATTTGACTTTCTATTTTGTAAGACACTTATTTTAGATGGCTAGTAGAAATATCTTATTCAACTAGTTCTAATTACAAAAAATTCTTGGACTTTTTTTTTTTTTTTTTTTTTTTAATTAAACAAATTCGCTGCCATCTGTGTGGAATTGCTTGTGCCAATTCCACACTCCAATTAATGTTTTCATTCAATATTTTAGAATTTTATTCTAACTTCTGTTAAATTTCTTTCTTCAAACAACTTCTTTTGAAAATAATCTCTTTTGATGTATTGATTCTTTTCCTTGGTTTTATTTCCTTTTATCTCCAATTAAACATTTGTAATTAATTTAAAATTTTTGACATTAAAGTTTTTATTTCATAAATCTTTTATTAAAATAATACCTAAAGATATCATATAGGAAATTTTTTTCCTATGTTGTATGTTGTGAGTTAGGTTGCATTATAAGAAAACTTCATTTTATGATTAGTTTTGAAAAAGCGAATATTGCCCATATATTCATGTTATTTTATTTTTATTTTTCAATAGAATTATCTATCCTTTTTAAATTAGGAATATTCATTTATTCTTGTTTCATTTTTTCATGTAAAGAGCTCTTCCTGATGGTCTTAGTGTTTTTGCGAGACGTCGAAGTCGATCCAATTCTTTAAATGAAGATCAGCAGCAAATCCCCTTCTTAACCTTAAGATCTTTAAGTAAGCATGCTTTATACCTTCAATATATATATATATATATATATATATATATATATATATATATATATATATATATATATATATATATATATATATATATATATATATATATATATATATATATATATATATATATATATATATATATATATATATACTGAAGAATAAAATTAACCTACCACTGGAACAAATGTCAATAGGAGGATACTGAAACATACAAATCGGGGTAGTAACATTGTTAATATACAGCACATAGTTATACATAATGGGGATAATGTGGTGCCCCACCGTAGGAACCCCAGGGACCCTGGGACACTGTGGCATATAAGTAGGGTTCTGTGCAAACCTGCAGGGTGTATGTGTGTGCCTCCTGTCCCTGGCCGTCAGTACCTTGTGTGGCCTCCCCTTGCACGTATGACAGCTAAACACCGTTGATGCATGCTGGAGATGAGGTCCTGGATTGTTTTCTGTAGCAGTTCCTCTCATAGGTGTACAACAGTTTGTCGCAGGTCGTTAAGGTTGTGTGGCTAGTACTGTAGCCGTCGCAGCCGCCTTTTAAGTGTGTCCCACAGATGCTCCATAGGATTTATGTCGGGACTGTACACGGGCCAGTCCAATGTTCGAATCCCTACCGTGTTGAGGTAATCACCAACACATCTGGCTACGTACGATCTAGGGTTATCCTGCATGAAGATGAAGGCTTCACCGATGTAGGGGCCAAATGGTACGACGTACGGTTCGAGTATGTCCGTTATGTATCATTGCCTGATTAGGTACTCTGCATCGGAAACGTGTAATTCCGTGCGGGCATCGAAAGATGGAACCATAACGGACCCACCACCGAAGGGGAGTGTCTCTTGCATTGTGCATGCCGCATAGCGCTTATAACGTCTCCGGTAAACCCTGGATCGTCCGTCAGAGCTGTGCAGATTTAATTGGCACTCGTCCATAAATAGGATACTCGCCCAATCTTGGGGCCTCCAATGCAGGTGTTGTGCGAAACCCATCCTTGCTTTTGGGTGCTCTTTGGTAAGCGGGGGCGCTTTTGCCTGCCTCCGTGGGTGGTATCCATGTTCCGTGAGGCGACGTCGAATGGTAACAAGGGTCTGATGGACAAACTGCCTGTAGCTCGGCACGATCACGAGCTGCTATTAACCTTATATATCTGTGTCCTCTACGACCGTTGTTGCACATGTACTATCTTGGCCAGACCGCCTGGGGTGAGTATGTGTCAACTCTTACCCTAGGACCCTTCCAATGGTTGTATGGGAGACCTTTAACTCTTACCCTAGGACCCTTCCAATGGTTGTATGGGAGACCTTGACCCGTCGGCCCAGTTGGCATTGGAAGTACCCTTCAGCTGCCAGTGTTGTGATTGCCATACAGTCGTTGCGTATCAAATTCCGTAGTAACCTCTCCATACTACTTGCACAAACGTTAAAGGTTGAATACTCTCGATATCTGGCATACCCGTGACGTTACATCTACCACGTCACTCACGGAATTTGGCTGGTTTGCCCTTTTTACCGTATTTCGTCGATATCGCACTATTTCTCCCATCGATCCTAAACTGCATTATTTGGGCAGGTACGGTCACACACCTCCACACACAGGCACTCCCATTCCCCTACAATGTCATCGTAACCTCCCAATTGATAAATTATACATGGTGTGTTAATTTTGCTCTTTAATATATATATATATATATATATATATATATATATATATATATATATATATATATATATATATATATATATATATATATATATATATATATATATATATATATATATATATATATATATAATTTTTTTTTTTTTTTGCATGTTACTGCTACTCACAGGCAAGACTCTTTTCGAAGAGGGGGCATTATTAAAAATATAACTCTATGGATGATTAAAAGTTCTTCGACTATTTTAACTCCAAAATCGAACACATTCTTTCCTCTTCTCATTTCCCTGAAATCATTATTTTTGGTGATTTCAACGTTCATCACCACCAATGGCCTTCATCCAGTTCTCATTATCCAGCTGGTGAACTCGCCTACCACTTTTCGATCCAGAAAAACCTTGAGCAGTTGGTGCAACTCCCTACCTGTATCCCTGTTCGAACCCAACATACTTGATCTTTTCTTAACTTCTTATAATTCTCCTTACACTGTTAAACTCTTTCCTCCTCTGGGTTCATTCGATCTTCTTATCTTTGTCTCTTGTTCTGTCTCTTCAAGTCTTCCTCAAGAATGGTCTCCGCATCAGCGAGAAGACTTTGTGGTACTTCGGTGCTGGTAACTGGTCTGACTTGCTGTTATGCATCTCTGATTTCCCATGAAATTAATGTTTACCTGTGTGGGGTCAGTCGGAATGTGCAGAGTGCATAACTGATGATGATTCTCTCTGGCATGGAGGAGTTCATTGCATATTTTTCCCTTCTACTAAACCTAAAACCCCTTGGTTTAATTCTGCTTACTCTCGTGTTATTCACAGCAGAGTTGTTACCTTTGAGTATTACCATTGGCTTCAAACTCCAGAAACTCTTACAACTTGTATATCATCCTGAAACCGTGGAAAGTATTCTCCATTAACACCAAAAACTCTTTCTACGTAGAAAATGCAGTAATTTTTCCGGTTCCTCTTCCTCACGTCCTTTCTGTTTCTTACTCTTTCTTTACTTTAGTATCTTCTGATGGCACAACTGCCATTTTACCTTCTGTTTAAGCTAAACTTTTCGCTCAAAGTTTTTCCAGTAATTCATTCTTAGAAGACGATTTTGGAAGTATACCTACTCCTTCAGCTACCACCTACTCATTTATGTTTAAAATTGTAATTTCTTCTCAAGACTTTATTTCTACTCTCTCTGACCTTAACACTAAGAAATCGTACGGTCCTCAAAACTTGGGTATAGTATTTTGTCTGTCTTTTTACCACAACCTTCCCTTCTTGCTACAAACGTGCGCTCATTCAGCCTCTAAAGAAAAAGGGGAACTCCTCTCAACCCTCCCCAACTGCCGTCCCATTTCTTTAACCTCCGTTTTTTCTAAAGTTTTCGAATCTATTCCTTAACAGGAAGATTTGTAAACATCTCAATTCTTTTAATCTTATCTTTGATCATCAGTATGGTTTTCGTTAAAAAATAAAAAAAAAAACTTCTCGTGATCTTTTCTTCTTTGACACTCTTGGTCCTCCGCTCTTTGGTATTTCGGTGAATCTTTTGACTAGCACAAAGCTTTGATTTCCAAACTTTCTCTCTCAGAATCTATCCTTCTCTTTGATTTTCTTTCTGGTCTTTCTGTAACAGCTGTTGTAGAAGGCTACTCGTCTTCCTTTAAATCTATTAATATTGGTGTTACTCAGGGATCTGTCCCATCCCCAACATTTTTCCTACTTGTCATTAATGACCTTCTCTCTATTACTTCATCACCTATAAACTCCTTGATGATGACCCCACCCTTCATTACTCCTTCCAATTTGAAAGGAGCCCCTCTAACAGTAGTTAATTGGCCCAAAGATTAGCTAACCTCTGATATTTCAAATTGGGGCAGAGAAAATATGATTGTTTTCCATTGCTCAGAAACTCTGTTGCTCCATCTCTCTATTTGACACAACCTTCCACACTACTATGACATCTTCGAAACACACACAACTAAAACCTTCATATGTCCTTAACATTTTTGGTGTCTCCTTTTCTTGTGATCTTTCTTAGAAGGATCACATTACTTCTCTTTCTAAACAAGCTTCTAAGAGGTTGGGTGTTCTGAGGCTCCTTCGTAACTTCTTTACACCACACCAGTTGCTTGCTCTTTATAGGAGTGCTGTTTGCCCTTGAATAGAATACACCTAACACATCTGGGGTGGTTCCACTCATACAGCTCTCCTCGAAAAGGTAAACTTTAGGGCTTTTCATCTTTTCAATTTTTCCGCTCTCACTAATTTCTATCACTTTCTACTCGTCGAATTGTTGCGTCACTCTGTCCTATTGTTGTTACAATGGAGACTGTTCTTTTGAATTCTCCTGTCGCATATATCCCTCCATTGAGAATGGTTCGTTCAACACACCTTTTTGCAATCTTATTCTCTCTCTGTCCAACTCCTGACCCTAGACTTAACTGCAATGCTCACTCTTAAGTTTTAGCACACTTCCTTTATCTATTTTCCCAATTTCCATTGACTTCCACACCTTCAGTCTCCGTGTATCGGGTCTTGTCGACCTTTTACTTTACCAGATTGTCGGTATTTCTCCAACTTTGGTGGAATTGGTAGACTTCTGGGCTCCGCGCACCAGAGGATATATATATATATATATATATATATATATATATATATATATATATATATATATATATATATATATATATATATATATATATATATATATATATATATATATATATATATATATATATATATATATATATATATATATATATATATATATATATATATATATATATATATATATATATATATATAGGTATCTCGAAAACCCCAGATAATGAAGAAAGTAGCAGTGTTTCTCCTATTGATTCTCAGCCCATTTCAGTTCCTTTGAGAACCATTGTGCAATCTCCATCCTCTCCAGTAGAAGAAAATGTAAATTATTTCTTTTTAATTCTGATTTATGTTTTTTTGAGTTCTATATGCTTATTGAATATTAGCAACCTTTTTTTTTTAATAGTATGAAGCTTTAGAAGAATTGAAAGAGAAAAAATGGAAAAAACATTTTTCTGACTTCGGAGAAGGCGTTACTCTTTTTCGAACTGTTGAAACCCATTACTTGGTTATTGAAGGTGTCCCTGATTCTGTTCGACCTAAAATTTGGTTGATTTTTTCAGGTATTTATTATTTAATTTCATTTTAATTTTTAAATTTAAGCGTAGCAACAATTTAATTTTTGAGAAAGATTTTAGAGGTAAGTTTAATTGGTGTAGTCAATAAGATGAAAATCCTTAGGAAATTTTTTTCAAGAATAAATGTATCAGAGGATCCATACACACTCCTCATAAGGAAAAATTACCTAGAAATTTTGTTATTTCGAGAGAAACTCCCAACTTCTTAGAAGCTTGTTAATGAGAGAAATGATGAGAAAGGAAAGCAAAATATTATGAGAAAGAGAACGATTACAGTAACTAGATTGTTGAAGTGGTAAATAAATTGAGATTGATCACATAGATTATAAGACTTTTTATCTCCCACTGGTCAAAAGGGCAAAAAAAAAAATTCATCTTTTTTTTTTCTTTTCAAAATTGAATTTTAATTTAATATTAAAATCCAAGGTTTGATTTTAATAGTTGTATTCAATTCGTAAAAGAAAAATAAAACGATTCACGAAACTGACAATGCTGAACATTCGCAGTCTCCCAAAGATGAGAGGAAAGCAAAAGACAAAGGAAAAAAGAGGCAAATCTTCTTGATAAAAAGTACTCTTCAGTTTCTAATAATAATAATAATAATAATAATAACTTTTAATGGAGATTAAAAGTTATTATTATACAATTTAATAATAAGGTAGACTGTAGGGCTTTTCATCTTTTAAAATTTTCCGCACTCACTAATTCTAATCATTCTCTTTCTACTAATGTTGTTAATGTCAAAATTAGTTTAGTGAAAATGTGATTATGAAGATTTTTTAGAAGGATAACTTTATAAAGGTGGAGAAAAAGTTTTTTCCACAAATATAATTAAATTAGAAAATACTTAAAAATGTATATTACAAAAGGTATATATTAATGAATAAATAAATAAGAATTTTTATGTAGAAATAAATAAAAAAAAAAAAAAAAAAAAAAAAAAAAAAAAAAAAAAAAAAAAAAAAAAAAAAAAAAAAAAAATATATATATATATATATATATATATATATATATATATATATATATATATATATATATATATATATATATATATATATATATATATATATATATATATATATATATATATATATATATATATATATATATATATGGGATGGAGCGATACCAAAATTGTATGATACCGATACAATTTTTTTTTATTGAGCTCCATGAAGGTTGAAACAGGCTTGAAAATATTTAATAATTATAAGATTTAGGTTGTCTGATATCTGTAATACTCTTAGTTATTTTGTAGTAACATTGCTAAACAAAGCTATTTATAAGTTATATATGGTTGGTGCCACCAAAACTTTTTATCTGACTTGTCCTAGTGCATGGCTTATTTTCTTCATTAATTTCTGCAACATTCGCGGTCTTCAGTATAATTTTCGTTTTGTTGAACACCACCTCTCTTCTTTTAGACCTAACTTCTTATTCTTGACAGAAACTCAGGTGCTTATGCTTTCTGATACTAAACCATTTTCTGTTTCCTCTTACTGTCTCTATCTTCAATTTTCAGCCTAAGGAAGTTATGCATAATGTGCGCTACGATTTTGTTTACTCTCTTGTCTCTAATCTGGAGTCTTCCACTTTGTGGCTAAAATTCATTTGTTCTGTTTATTTATCTCCTAATTTACTGACTATCCTAAATTCTTTGACTATCTAAAACTCCAAAACAGAGAACATTCTCTCTTCTTCTCCTTTCTCAGAAATTATTATATTAGATGAATTCAATGTTCACCTCCGCCAATGATTTTCTTCTAGTTTTCATGATATAGCCGGTGAACGTGCCTTTTAATTCTCCATCCAAAACGACCTTGAGTAGTGCGTGCAGCTCCCTACTACTATCCCTGATCGTCTTGGATATAAACCAAACATTTTAGACCTTTTTTTAAACTTCTAATCCTTCTCTTTATGCTGTCAAACTCCAAATTCCTCTGGGTTCTTCCGATCGCTTTCTTATCTCTGTATCCTTTTTCTGTCTTTTCAAGTCTTTTGCAAGCCCGCGTATTTCAAGGAAACGTTTGTGACATTTCGATGCCTAAGCTGATCGGATTTTCGGCCGTACTTCTTTGATTTCCTGTGGAATGATTATTGCTTCCGTGGGAGGGATTCCTATGCTTGTGCAAAGCGCGATCCAGAGGTGATTCACTGTGGCATGGAGACTACATTCTATAATCTTTCCCTTCTACTAAACTTTACAAACCTTGGTTTAACTCTCCTCATTCTCGTGGTATTTGTCGTAGGAATGCTGTCTTCAGGAATTACCGTTGTTTTAAAGCTTCAGAAAATTTAATTCCGAAATCGTGCAAAATCTGTTTTTGTTCTTTGTAACCCCAAAAACTCATTTCTCAATGCAAAATACAATAATTTTTCTGACTCCTCCTCTTCTCTTTCAGGCAATTTGCAAAAAATGCCAACTCAAACTTTGCCTTTCCTCTTTCCCTTTACTAATATTTTCTTTTCGTTTACACCCTTCCTTGACAAAATATTTCGTCTCTGTCTTTCTATTTCAACCTTCTCTTCTCGCTGGAAACGTGCTCTCATTCAGAATTTGCCGAAAAAGGGGGACCTTTCCAATCCTTCAGCTACCGTCTCATTTCTTTAACCCTCCGTTCTTTCTAAAGTTACTTGTTAATAGTTGGAAAGATCTAAAATCTTCAAATCTTATTTCAGATCGCCAGTATGGCTTTCGGAAAAAAAAGCTCTGGTGATTTTCTTTCCTTTCTCTCTGACTTTTGGTCTTCTCTCTCTTCGGCATTTCAGTAAATATTTTGGTGTCGCGCTAGACATATCGAAAGCTTCCGATAGAGTATTTCACAAATCTTCGTTTTTTAAACTTCCTTCTTTCTGAATTTATCCTCTCTGATTTTCTTTCTAGCAACTGTTGTAGACTGCCACGGTTCTTCCTTTAAATCTATTAATAGTGGTATAGTGGTGTTCCTCAGGTATCTGTCCTAACGTCAACTCTTCTAGTTTTCATTAAAGACCTCTCAGTTACTACTAATGAGTAATGAAAGGTGGAGTCATTAGCATAAGAGTAGTTACGTGATTGACTCCACCTTTCATTACTCCTTCCAATTTGAAAGACGCCACTCCCAACGGGAGTTAATTGACGCAAGAATGATGGTCTTGGAACAACTGACCTCTAATCTTTCTTGTATTTCAATCTGGGGAAGAGAAAATAAGGTTGTTTTCAATGTCTCAAAGATTCAGTTCCTCCATTTCTCTACTCGACACAACCTTAACATTCCCGACAACTATGACATCTTCGGAAACACAACCTAAACCTTCGTCCGTCCTTAATTTTCTTGTTGTTTCTTTTTCGTGATCTTTCTTAGAATGAAAACATTACTTCTCTTTCTAAACAAGCTTCCAAGAGATTGGGAGTTCTGAGGTGCCTTCTTAATTTTTTCACGTTACCCAAGTTGCTTGTTCATTATAGGGGTGTTTTTGCCCCTTTATGAAGTATGCTTCACACATTTGGGATGATCCATCCATACAGCTATCCTTGAGAAGGTGAAATTTAAGGCTTTTCGTCTTATCTTACGCTCTCACTAATTCTCTGTAGTGTCTTTCTGCCAGTCGTATTGTGTCATTCTCTCTATACTTTCAATATTACAACGGACCTCCCTGAGAGTTTAAATAAAAGTCAAGGACTGGCACTGAAACCAACAAGTCGAAAAACATGATCTATTAGTGCACACTAGGAGAAGGACTTTTACGAGCAGATGGCGAAATATGCTGGTCCTACTGACAGGGTGAAAACCCTTCCAGAGAATATATATATATATATATATATATATATATATATATATATATATATATATATATATATATATATATATATATATATATATATATATATATATATATATATATATATATATATATATATATATATATATATATATATATATATATATATATTTTTATATTAATAATCTTTATTTTATCAAAAATTTTGCCGATACCTATATCGATATGAAAATATATATACCGATACTTCACTCTATCCCTAATATATTATATATATATATATATATATATATATATATATATATATATATATATATATATATATATATATATATATATATATATATCCGCATCCGCATCCGCATGCGATGCGGAACATCCGCACAAAAATCAACATCCGCATCCGCATCCGCATCCGCATTTTCGAAAATTCAACATCCATCCGCATCCGCATCCGCACTTTCGAAATTCAACATCCGCAGCATCCGCATCCGCACTTTCAAAAAATTCAACATCCGCATCCGCATCCGCATCCGCACTTTCAAAAATTCACATCCGCATCCGCATCCGCAAATTAGAAAATATGACATCCGATCCATCACTAATATATATATATATATATATATATATATATATATATATATATATATATATATATATATATATATATATATATATATATATATATATATATATATATGCGAATTGTAGATCAAGAGTGAGGGTGAAGAGAGAACTATCGGATTGGTTTAGCATAGGAGTGGGATTGAGACAGGGGTTTGTAATATCTCCATGTTATTTAATCTATTGATGAATGGTTTACTTAGAAAAATGGAGAGAGAAGGGAAGAGTATTACGTTGAGAAATATGGAGGGTGAATGTGAAGTGAATGTTTTACTTTTTGCAGATGATGCGGCATGTGTTGGTGGCAGAATCTGGAGAAAAGATGAGAATACTTGTGAGAGAGTTTGAAGGGAAATGTGCAAACACGAGATTGAAATTCAATCCAGCGAAGAATAAAGTTATGAGGATTGGAGGTGGGGATGAGGAAATGTGGAGGGAGGAATTGGTTTGTAGAAGTGTGAGAATGGAAACTTGAGGAGGTGAATGAATTCAAATATCTAGTAATGTTGGGTGGAAGGTAAGGGTGGGACGGAAAAAGGAATAAAGAACAGAGTGGTAGAAGGAATGAAAGTATTGGGGGGCCTAAGAAAAGTATGGAAGAAAGGAAAAATTTCGAAAGAAATAAAGATAAGAATGTTTGAATGTATGTGTTCACCTTCTGTATTGTATGTGTGTGAAACATAGACGATAAGTGCTCGGTCGAGAAAAAGTTTCAATGTCTTTGAGATGAAAGATTTTAGAGCGATATATAAATTGAGAAGGATTGATAGGATTAGAAATGAAAGAATAAGGGAGATGTGTAAATGGAAGAAGGGTGTAATTGATAGAGAGGAGGAGGATGTGCTAAAATGGTTTGGACATATGTGAAGAATGAAAGAGAACAGAATGGTTGGCAAGGTACGTAGATCCGATGTAGATAGGGGAAGGGTAGGGGGAGGGGAAGGCCGAAGTGGAGATGGATGGATGGAGTGAGAGTGATTTTGATGGAAGGAATTTGAGTTTAGACGAGGGTAGAAGATTTGTGGAGACAGAGATGGAGGGAGGTGGTGAAAGCGTTGAAAGGTAAGAATAATTATGTTTGTAAGGGAATTGTGGCGGGCACCACCTCACGAAAGTGGGAAAGGTGATAGTGAAATATATATATATATATATATATATATATATATATATATATATATATATATATATATATATATATATATATATATATATATATATATATATATATATATATATATATATATATATATATATAATATGCATCCGCATCCGCATCCTCAAAAATTAACATCCGCATCCGCATCCGCATCCTCATCAAAATTAACATCCGCATCCGCATCCGCATTTTCGAAAATTAAACATCCGCATCCGCATCCGCATCCGCATTTCGAAAATTCAACATCCGCATCCGCATCCGCATCCGCACTTTCGAAAATTCAACATCCGCATCCGCATCCGCATCCGCACTTCTCCAAAATTCAACATCCGCATCCGCATCCGCATCCGCAAATTGGAAAATATGACATCCGATATCACTAATATATATATATATATATATATATATATATATATATATATATATATATATATATATATATATATATATATTATATATATATTGACAGGAGCAATTCACGATTTAGAAGCAAATCCTGGTTATTATGAGAAAGCTGCTTTGGCTGGTCTTGCTCAAGGAGGACCTGCCAATGAAGAAATTGAAAGGGATCTTCACAGATCTCTCCCAGAACATCCGGCTTTCCAAAATGAAATGGGTATAGCTGCTTTAAGACGTGTCCTTTGCGCTTATGCTTGGAGAAATCCTGCAATTGGTAAGATTACTACCACACTCTCAAAACTTTTCTAAGAATAGATTTTGTGTTCTTTGGGGGTGAGTGGGAGGGAGGAAATAAGACAATTCATTATTCAAAGTTAATGTTAAGTATAAAAAGCAGTTCCTGTTTAAGGAAGATAATGAGTACTTTAGGGATTGGGATTTCTGTCAGAATGGGGATCAATAAAAGCTTGGGGTTAGCTATGACAAAAAAAAAAAAAAAAAAAAAAAAAAAAAATATAAAAAAAAATATATATATATATATATATATATATATATATATATATATATATATATATATATATATATATATATATATATATATATATATATATATATATATATATATATATATATATATATATATATATATATATATATATATATATATATATATATATATAGACAATAAAACACCCCACAGGAAATAAAAACAAAAATAAAATTGGAGCAAGGCTTTCGAAGGGATAGCCACCCTTCCTCTTTCAGGCTCTAGTTTATTAATAAACTAGAGCCTGAAAGAGGAAGGGTGGCTATCCCTTCGAAAGCCAATTTTTTTATTTCCTGTGGGGTTTTTATGTCTATTTTACACGGTTATAGTGTTATATATATATATATATATATATATATATATATATATATATATATATATATATATATATATATATATATATATATATATATATATATATATATATATATATATATATACACACACGCACAGGAGGGAGAAGTCAAAAATTTTCCTCACTCTTATTTTATTAAAATAGCAACATAAGTTGACAATGACATTATTTTTTAACAATATCCTTGCTTTTCAGTGCACTTCTAGGGCTTTTTTTTTTATTATTATAGCCATTCGTGCTCAGCCTTCTTACATTTCTTTGTCCGTTGCAAATCGACGACCTCGTAAAGCATCTTTCCAAAGAGATAATAAGCACAAAGAGCGAGATTTGGACTATATAAAGGATGTTTCACCACCTGGAAACCAAATTTTTTAATGTTTTGAATGTTTTGAATGGTGGGCTACCTATGTGGGAGTGCATTGACGTGCACCAAAAACACTCTTTTCGATAGTAGGCTGCGGTGTTTAGTAATTTTCGAGTGTAGGCCACTTTTGAGTCCCAAGAAACCATTACCATTACTTCTCCTGCTTAAGGATGAATCTTTATTTTTTTCCTCCTTGGTGATCCAGTGTTTCCACTCTATACTCTGTCTCAAAGCGATGTACTCAGGTCTCATCTCCTATGTCTATTCTCCTAAAATAAAAGTTTCTCCTTCATCGTTGTGACGGGCGAGTAGGCGATAACAAATGTCTACACGATTGTGCTTGTGCATGTGCTCCTGAGTAAGCTCACGCGAGACCCATCTTGCACAGACTTTATGGAATCCAATCTTGTGTTAGTTGATATGGTATGCAGATCTGTGACTAAATTTGCAGCGAACACACCGCCTAATTGATAGTAATTCCTTTGTTGGCTAGAAGCATTTATCGTGCTTGTACAGTCTTCTCGGCAGTGGTGGAGGTTGGCCTGCCAGTTTTGAACCTCTCGATCCACTCATTCACACACACACACACACTCTTACGCCGTAAAATACTGTCCTCGTACTTCATTGAGAATATGCTATAAATTTCAGCCCCTAACACTCCCAGACCACAGGCATCAAATCACTGATCTATATATGTTCTTTCTTGTTGCGCTCCGCTAACGGCGCTGTCATGTATACGCCGTAACACCAACGAGAACAATTTAAATTCTTATTAAGGTAACTAACTGCAGTGTTTTGCATAAAAGAAAGTATTCCAGTTATCTGAGTTTTTTCAAAATTGAAAAGATAGAGTAAATTATAACTGGTAGGATTAATTTATCACTTTTCTCAGAGATCCAACGTTGAACCCATTTTGCCCAACCTGACGAAAGTCATGATAGAAATGCAGATAATTTTTAATTTCCCCTCTTATATATAATATAATCTAATATGATATAATATAATGTAATTAAAAAGAGGTACTTTCATTTTATAAATAAGTTATCAGTAATTTCTTATTTCATATAACTGCTTAATTTTATTTACCATCATTTGTTTATTGCTGTTTGGTAACATTTAGCTTTAGAACATTACATAACTTTCAATTTTTATTATTATTTGTTTTAATCTCCTACAAATGGGTCATTATTGGAAATCTCCAACTTTTTAATAATGTTTTTGTTTTGTAAAATTATCAACCTGTTTTGAGAAACTTTTTATAATTAATCTGATCTGATGCTATCATATTGATTTGATGGTATATTAAGTTCTTTTATGTTCTAAGTAAACCTTTTTACTTCATATATATATATATATATATATATATATATATATATATATATATATATATATATATATATATATATATATATATATATATATATATATATATATATATATATATATATATATATATATATATATATATATATATATATATATATATATATATATATATATATATATATATATATATATATATATATATATATATATATATATATATATATATATATATATATATATATATATATATATATATATATAGATATTGTCAAGCAATGAATATTGTAGCATCAGTTTTACTTGTTTATTGCTCTGAAGAAGAATCGTTTTGGTTGCTAGCGGCTCTTTCAGAAAGACTTTTGCCAGATTATTACAATAATAAGGTACTGTATTCACTCATTCGATTATTCTTTTCTATTTTCTGTTTTAATTTTCAATCATTTCTAGTTTAAAATTTCTTGAGTTGCATTTTATTTCTAAAGGGCATCTGTATAAATTAAATTTTTTAAGAAAGTTAATTTCTATTATGCATATCCTGCCTTAGGATTTAAAAGAAAGGAAACATTTTGCATCATAGTAGTTTAATTTGAAATGAAAGTGAAATAAAATTTGTATTCCTTTGGAGAAAGGAACTGAGAGTGGTATTTGATTTGAATGTATTTATGCAGGTGGTTGGAGCCCTTGTTGATCAAGGCGTCTTAGAAGAATTAATATTTTGTAGGATGCCGGATTTACACGAGAAATTAGATAATTTGGGTATCATTTCACTAATTTCCTTGTCATGGTTCCTATCTCTCTTCCTCAGGTAAGTGTATCCTTTATATATATATATATATATATATATATATATATATATATATATATATATATATATATATATATATATATATATATATATATATATATATATATATATATATATATATATATATATATATATATATATATATATATATATATAGTCTTGTGATATATTTATCTCAAGATATATTGGATAGTAATAAAAATTCTTGGAATTCTTTTAACTCTTTAAAATAATGTCTATAGGTATTTACAACTTTAATACTTAAATGTACAATATAGAGAACTATTCTGCTCTATCAAATATTTAATAATATATCTATAAATTCTTACTGCTCTTTTCTTTACTCTTTTGTAGAGTTTTAATTTTCCTTAAAGTTTCTTTTCTTTATTTCTCTTCTGAATCTTCCTTGTAGAGTTCTAATGTTTCTCAAAGTAGCTATTGTGCTCCTTCTCTCCTTAATTAATGCTCTTGTAGAGGTGTAATATTCCTCAAGGGAGTTCTTGTGTTCCTCTTCTTGCTCATTCTTGTAAAGTTCTCATATTTCTTTAAGGAGTTCTTCTGCTCCTCTTCTTATCTCTCTTTTAGAGTTCTATTATTTCTCAGTGAAGTTCTTGTACTCCTTCTCTTCCTAACTCTCTGGCAGAGTTCCAATTTCGTGTATATATATATATATATATATATATATATATATATATATATATATATATATATATATATATATATATATATATATATATATATATATATATATATATATATATATATATATATATATATATATATATATTATATATATATATTATATATGAAAAAAACCCACAGGTTAATCACCTGGTTTGTATTTATAAAAGTTTTCTTTATTTTAGTTTATGAAGAGTCATAGATTGGTTACATACCAATGTATTATATTTTAGAATTTTAATTCTCTTTACCTAATGAGTCCTTTCAGTCATTGTATTGATTATAATCTAATCTCTCAATTTAATTTTTATTCAGATGAATTAAATTTTGTTATTCTCATTTTTCATAATTTAGATTTTACATTTCATATTGTAAAATGCTTTCATTTTTATGAATCTCATTTTCTGTGATAATAAGGTGTTTTTAGATTGTTACATACTCTTCCCATTAAGAAGAGATTTTAACAATTTCTTCTAATAATTTTATCTTACTTAATATATGTTATTCCCTTAATTCATTTTTAATTCTTTCTATATTTATTCTGCATCATTAGTTTCATTCATGTTGTAGAAGTTTTTTTTTAAAGACGTTTCCACTGATGCCATATCAAGTTTAATTTTGAGGGCACCTCTGTGACTCTCTCGGACTCTCATCCCGATCAGAAAATTGATAACCAACTTTTTGATCATGCTATCATTATAGTCATCAGTTTTATCTTCTGAATTCATTTTATATCATGCAATATACCTCACCTTATCTTCATACTGCTGTGCGAAAAGTTTGTTCTCTTCCATTTGCGATCCCGTCTGTGTTAGAGATGCTTTTTGTGTTTCAACCTTTGATAAGAATCCTCTACTTTAACCAAAAACTTACATTTTGGCTTTGCCTTCTTTCCTTCGTTTTAATTACCTAGAATAATTTCATTAGTATATTTTCTTCACTTGCGTATTTAAATGTATTGAAACTTTACAATTTCTTTCTTAACAGCCTCTTTTCTTTCTTATCTTCTTCATCATCTGGTATTCCAAGCTTCGCAAAAGAGGATTCAGACTTCTTTGTTGAATTATTTCAGTCCTCTTTCTTTATTTCAGCTTTTTTTATGATCCACCCCTGTTTGTATCCGATGTTTCTCTGCCTTGCTTCTTATGTTTCCTCATCAGTCTGCCTATCTTCTTTGACTGATATTTCCAAAGTTTTCTCCAACTCTTTCATTCCCATCATCGTCCTTACATTCCATTGACTTACTTACTGACAATTACCGAGATTTTACATGGTTTATCTCTTCCTCTTTATCTTCTTTGTTCCATGAACACCTTAATTTATCTTTGTTCATATCTTTTGATCTCCTTCATGAGGACTAAAAAACATTCTTTTCAACACTCATCTTCACCCACTCTTTTCAGGCTATTGCATTCAGTATCATCATCAAGACATAACGGTATTATTGTATATAACACTGTCATCCTTTCAGTCATCATCGTCCTTCTCGTCAGGTTCTGATTTTCTTCACTATTATGAAAGTCCTTTCTCATATATTTTCTACTTACCAAAATATCTTTAAGGCCAATTTCTCCATATTCACATTTTTCGTCATTTCTTCATTATCTTTATCATGATAATTTTTTTCATTTTATGTATTTTCGTCTTCATCATTATCCACTAGTTTCTTTGTTTCTTTTTTACATTTTCGTCAAATAATAAAAAGGAGTCTTATTTAACTTTTTTAAAAAAAGAATAATTGTTTAATATTTTTAATTTCATTTATAATTTTTAATTTTTTTTTTTAAATTTACTTTTTACTAATCTTATCCACAAGTGTAAATTCATTGTTGATGGTGAATTGTAACTAATATATTCTATAATAAATTGTATATTTTTTAAAATTCTAATAAGGTTTTCTTTGAAAGAACGTATTTTAGTTATGTGACTTTTTTTTTCAAAATTGGAAAGATAGAGTAAATTATAACTGGCAGGTTTAATTTATAATATTTGTGATGGGATGATTAAGAATGAAATTGAAGAAGTATATCTAAAAAATTTCTTATTTTAATAAATTTAAAAATTTTATAATGAGGAGAATTAAATTCTTACCACTATTCTTTACTCAACTGTGTAAAACTGTAAATACATGTAATTTCAACAAATAATATAGGGTGTCCCATTGGCTCCCAGCTCCAGATATGCGCTTATAGATATCAAAGTAGTGGTCATAAGTTAATAAAATTTGCTACGAACAAACCTTTGTGAGTGAGAAGCGAGGTAGAATCATGAGAGGTCAATCTATTTGCTACACGTCCAACATCAGCATGTACGATACTGAGTCCTTTTTTTGAAGATAGGGTCATTTCCTAGGGACTATGGCGTCAAACCTCTGTAACATGGAAAAGCGTGTGCAGGCATGCCTTGATACTAATGGCGATCGCTTCCAACACTTGCTGTGATGTCAGCACGATTCTCGCTCATCAAGGTTTGTTCGTGGCAGGTTTTATCAACTTCTGACTAGTACTTTCATATCTGTAATCGCATATCTGGGGCCGAGAGCAAGTGCGACACCCTGTAATATCTTCAGAACATTTTTAAAAATTTTAATATGTGAGAACATGAACAGGCATACAAAATTCTAATACTAAAAATTTAGAGCTTTTAATTAAATTGTGATGCAAAAACAATCTTTTCTCCAATTTCTGGGGTAATTCGATATCGTTTTGGAGAGTATATTTGACCCTCACATCTAAACAGTCTTTCACTCTCATTAAAAGAGGGTGGAGCAGAGATATTTATTTTCGAATGTATGTAAATTAATCGTCAAAATAATTGGCAGAAAATTGACGATGACAATTGAAAAAATATTCCGATTTTGCCGTTGACTTACGATTAATCGTCCCATCACACTCACGCACGCACTTATATATATATATATATATATATATATATATATATATATATATATATATATATATATATATATATATATATATATATATATATATATATATATATATATATATATATATATATATATATATATATATATATATATATATATATATATATATATATATATATATATATATATATATATATTATATATATATATATATATATATATATATATATATATATATATATTTTCTTCCACGTTACCTCTACCACTTATGAGTAAATTGCTTTTTTTTTGTAGCGTTATGGCGTACGAAGCAGCAGTTAATGTAATGGATTGTTTCTTTTATGACGGAGCGAGAGTGGTGTTTATGATTGCATTAGCGGTTTTGAAAGCAAATGAAAATGAACTTCAAGGTAAGAACATTTTTTAAAAATTCTTTATTGAACCAGTCCAAAGCGATAAATACAGAATATATAATAAAAATTAGTGTAATAGAGGTATCAAGACCTAATTTGTTTTCTGATAAGTACTAGCAATTGAAAAAACTGACATCCACTAATACGGATGCAATGCAGTTGTCGGAATTTGAATTTGAATTTGACTATCGTCAATATTTTATCCAATGTACTTTAAACAAATTTAAAAATTTAATGACAAAAGGTATTTTTAATAAGGCATTTAGATACTTAACAGAAGATGAAGTAAAAAGGACTTGGGTTTGTACCGTTACTGTGAAAATATCATTAACTCTTAAGTGTCAAATTTTATATTTTGTTCCTATAAGTGTTTCTTTCACTCAGGTAATATTCTGAAGCATGTCTGCATTAGATCATGATTTCTAACACTTTTTCTCTGACCTTCGTATTTTCAGTAGAGTAATAGCATTTTTATTTGAAGTAGTTTGCATGACTCCGTCTCTGTTATATTATCATATAGTTTTATAGCTTCAATAGCATAATATATATATATATATATATATATATATATATATATATATATATATATATATATATATATATATATATATATATATATATATATATATATATATATATATATATATATATATATATATATATATATATATATATATATATTCGTCAGTGGGATCTTTCGAGGAAGATCCTTGGGTTTCAAGGGTCTACGGCGGATACCGCTGGCTGGGCCAGGCCTATCGCGGATGCCGGAGATTATTCCCATCAGTGGCAAGAGCACTCCACTGATGTACTCGTTTAACGACTGAGTCATTCGGAGCTAAGCGCAAGGAGAAACCGCTCACATTTCCCGCTCCGGCCAGACCTCGAACCCTGGACCTCTCGCTTGCTATGACGAGTGCTCGATCGATTATATATATATATATATATATATATATATATATATATATATATATATATATATATATATATATATATATATATATATATATATAATATAATATATATATATATATATATATATTATATTATATATATATATATATATATATATATATATATATATATATATATATATATATATATATATATATATTGAAGCGAAGCTTCGCAACAGCAACTGCATAACTTCACAACAGCCAACCACACTATTTTAAAAAATAATAAGCACAACCTCGGTATGGAAATTCCTAAAACCCCAACCGCATTCGCAACCGCTCTTATGGAAATGCGGTTTACGGTTTTTGCTTCTGAAATAATAGAAACATTTAGCGTTTGCTTATCGTACATTATATATATATATATATATATATATATATATATATATATATATATATATATATATATATATATATATATATATATATATATATATATATATATATATATATATATATATATATATATATATATATTATATATATATATATATATATATATATATATATATATAGTGTGTTTCAGAATTGCTAGGCCAAACTTGAACTCTTGATTGTTCAGACTCTTAACTATGCAAAAAGTCTATGAACAAGAATGGAACCCAAAATGCACAGTTCAGTAGTTAATTCGATTCAAAATTTGTTCCAATTCCAGAATAGTTGTCAGCAAGAGCTAACTGACCTCTTGGATGACATTCAACTAATCATAGGAAATAACCTTTGGTATCTTCACTTTACGTTTTCAAATTGATGGATAGGTAGAGGTGGACAGTATTCATTGCTTGCAGGCTCTTCCGATTGTAACCTGTTGGATTTTTTTGTTTTGTGGCAATTAACGAAAACTTGTGTAAGCAACGCCAGTTCTTACTGACGACATTCTTCTCGACCTTATAAACCAGCTTTCGATGTAACGCAGAACACTCCAGGATTCTGGCTCATGTTCGTCAGTCCGTAATACAAC
Organism: Armadillidium nasatum; assembly: GCA_009176605.1. Classification (NCBI taxonomy): domain Eukaryota; kingdom Metazoa; phylum Arthropoda; class Malacostraca; order Isopoda; family Armadillidiidae; genus Armadillidium; species Armadillidium nasatum. Next base: position 52,424 of record SEYY01023590.1, read on the forward strand.
GATATGAAGCGTGTATTGCTGTACAAGGTCAACATTTCGATCATCTCTAAAATGTATGTAATAATAATTAATTCTTAAGATGTCCCTACTCTCTAGGATAAACTTTGCCTCACTGGCTAATTTATTTCGTTCCCCCATGTAACATATATTACATATTCTGTACTTCACAGCTATAGTGTGTGTTCTCATTGTGTTTGTGCTGTGCATCCAAATTTATGTATACATTGCAATACATACAGTTCCCCCATAGCTACCTGCGATAGGTTAACTGCCATTATATACTTGTGCCGTGTTGCATTCTTATTCAGGAGTTCTTACGAATTTTAGAATTTCAAGTTGTTGAAACTTTTTAACTGTGCTTTTGGGACTTTTGTTCAGACTTATTCATAGTTGTGATCTGTACAACCACGGGTCTAAGTTTGGCCAAGCAATTCCGATATATATATATATATATATAATATATATATATATATATATATATATATATATATATATATATATATATATATATATTATATATATATATATATATATATATATATATATATATATATATATATATATATATATTATATATATATATATATATTATTTTTTTTTTTTTTTGAGAAAATAACATGTATCACATCCTAATCTGAATGTGTAAACTTTAAAGCTACATCCTCACCTGTGAAAAGTTGATTTTGCAGAAATGTAAAAAAATGTAAACTATAATTTCTTTGTTGGAGTTCTACTTTCAAAAGTAGATTTGGATTTATATTACATATTTAATTGCTCGTGTTGGTAATCTACCGCCTTCTATTTGATTTCAATTTTATAATTTCTTTTAATTTATCATTTTTCATTGTCATTTCTTTCACTCTTTCTCACATCATGGAGAACAAACTTTTTTCTATAAATAATGTTAATGATCTTACATCTTACGAGTATTGGTTTGTTCGAAAGAGCTTTTCTGGGTATATTCTACCTAGGATCTGCACGTGGGATCGAACCAGCGTCTTTAAGTACGTGAATATGAAACAGCTTTCTCATACTTTTTTTTTTATGAAGTTACCGTATCAACTCTTAATTATTAAAACCTATATAGCTTTCCGATAGTCTGTAATTTAGTTTGCATAAATTTATATATTTTAATTTCATTCTAAGTAACTCCAAATTTGTGTACCAACCATAACTCACCTCAAGAATGTATCGTGTTGACATTTTGGGGTAGGACAATGTTGCAATGTGCTTAATAGAGGTTTCTTCTGTTTCTGCACCTTGATTGCATGTCCAGCAGATCCGGAAATCTTTGTATCCTATTTTTAATATTTAGGAATGTTTAGAGACTCGGCAGATGTCCAGATCGTAGACTAGATAGTTTCATTTACTCTTTGTTTTAAGAGTTCCTTTTCAGACGAATGGGGAAATTGTAAATGAAATGTTATTTGCCATCTGTATAATCACACAACCATCCAAGCACGCTCGCGCGCGCGCGCGCACACACACCTTTTTTTAACCTGTTACTGTCCTTAGGCTGTGCAGACGAAGGTGTAGCTATGATGGTATTAACAGATTACCTAACTTCTCTCACAACTCCCACCTTCTAAGTTTTCTCGGACGAAAGTTGATCCACGTTCATCAAAAGTCCCTCAAAAGGTATGTAAATTTATATATTTCTTGAACCATAAGGAATTTTGATTTTGTTTGAAATATATCCACTTATATATATTTTTCCCTATATATATATATAATATATATATATATATATATATATATATATATATATATATATATATATATATATATATATATATATATATATATATTATATATATATATATATATATATATATATATATATATATAATATATATATATATATATATATATATATATATATATATATATATATATATATATATATATATATATATATATATATATATATATATATATATATATATATATATATTAATTGTACATAAAAGAATTAATAGAATTTGCATACCGAAATTTTAATAATGTGTCAAATTCGGAAGTTGAAAGACTAAGGCTTAAACACCGCCTTCGAGTGGTCCAATCACTAGAAGATATTTTGATGAGAAATACCTTAAGAACAGTTGGTCCAGAATGCACTCTTGGAGATGATGATTTAAAGGTATTGTGTTCAAACAAGATTTGAAATTTTCATTTACAACATGTAAATGATTGGAACATTTCGATACCTTTCCTTTGCTGAATTTTACTTTTAGATTGTTTGTTAACATGTAAATTTTAATAGTTTTAATGGTTTATTTTATGATCAGGAGCTCGTGATTTACGTCCGGTCTCGCCAAAGCCTCGAAAGCCCAGATAAAGAAGTGAGACATACCACCGTTTCTCTGGGAGGAACTTCTATGTCACAAGATTGCTATACAGTGTCATTCAATACCTTCAAAAATATCTTCTTAAAAGTTACACCTTGGGGAAATAGTGACCGGTCGGATGCTCTTTCCATGAGTATCTTTAACGTAAGGACTCTTTTTAAAGTTTGTATTCTACTCATTGTAATTTTTATTGCAATTAAAGTTTTAGATAGTCTATTGTTTCTAGCCCCAGACCTTCTCTTAGAGGATGATGATTCTTGAATCTCTTTTACTTAAATATATTCTTTTATAAACTTATTTGTTTTACGTCTTCTCTTTCTGTTAAGTTCTAAAATAATAATTTTATCTGATGGATCTTTAATACTTTTTCAGCTCTTGGATATTGACGGGAGCCACTTACTATCATTCCGAAGCGTTTCTTGGGTTTTGGGCGTTATTTGCGGGAAGGATTTTGCTCGAAAACTTCGATTTTTATATTATTTACACTTGGCATTTCCACCTGCTCCAGAAGACCCCTCAAAATATGTTAAAGGTTCTTTATAAGAGAAAATATATGGATTATATATATATATATATATATATATATATATATATATATATATATATATATATATATATATATATATATTATATATATATATATATATATATATATATATATATATATATATATATATATATATATATATATATATATATATATATATATGTATATATATATATATATATATATATATATATATTCTACTAAGCTTGAGGAAACTGCTGTAGAAGCGGAAGACTTTTTTGTTGAAATGGAAGAAAATAAAAAACAGAATGGTCCTTCTCAGTTACTTGAGAATAACGTTAGTGGTGAGTGACGATTTATTTTTAATAATTGTAATTTTTTGGAAAGTTATGAACTGCTGCTTTAATATTCATTAAACCTTATGTAAATAAGTCACCCCTGTTATTATGGAATGCATTTTTTCTGAAGATGTTTTCTTAAAACATTAACTTTAACGGTTAAATAATTTTTCCATTTACGCCTTATTTTGTGATATTAAATAATAGCAGCTTTGTATTATACTTTTTTTTTTTAAAGATTAAAATAATGAAATTTGAGGTTGCCTTCTTTACGGTGGAAGCAAATTAAAGAACTTCCCCTTTCCATAGGAGAGTCGATTTATATATTCTTTATCCATGTTCTATTATTATAAATTTCATTTTACAATTACAGAGTTGTTTAAACTTTTTTAGTATGTTAAAACTCAAAATATTAAAGTTTTCATGAAGCATAGTTATGATATCAGATTATGACCAACGTCTCATTTATTTTGGTTTTTCTCTTGACGAACCAAGTTTGTCTCGGACCAGCAAAGATGGTCAGATAGCTTTCTCTATTCGACACAAATAGATAGACTTATATTAATGTAAATATTTCTATCCCAATGTTTTGCTCAAAATTTTGGGGAACAAAGTTTCTTCATTCCCCAAAAAATGATGATCACAGCCATACTTCACCAAAATAAAATTATGAGTCTTACATTGTTCTTACCTTAGGTAGAGGCAATCTACTGACACTTACATCAATCACAGCCCCAAACTCCTAGGAAAACTTAAATGTATTAGGTCCACTTGCTAGTAGTTACTCCCTTCAGCCCCCTCTCAAAGTAATTTTTTTTTATTTTTTTTATTTTTATTTTTTATTTTTGATAGAATTCGGTTCAAATTTTGTGAAGAAATAATGCTGCAAATCCTTTTCCTCCTCCCAAAATTAAATAATAAACTACTTATTGAAAATTAAAAAAAAGAAAAAAAGAAATACAAATGAGCATTTTGTTTTAAAAATTTTAATGCAGGCTTATAAAAGCTAAGAATTATATAATAAACAATATGCTCTTTTAATTTTTGGTATCACATTTTTCTTTTGCCATATTTTACCACAGACAAAATATTGTTTATCTAGAAAAGAGTATATTTGAAATAATAATAATAATTCAATTCAATTCAATAATTTTTATTCAGAGGTATAATTACAGGTTATACAGTGTTTATTATAATAATAATAATAATAATAATAATAATAATAATAATAATAATAATAATAATAATAATAATAATAATTCATTCATTCATTCATAAAGCTTTATTCAGGAAATGGTACATTTACAGGTTGAAAGTTTAATAGTAGGTCCTATTGTACTAAATTCAAAAATAATCTTAATAATAATATCGTGACTGTCCACTTCACTGAAAAGGGGCTGCTGTTTCCTTTTAGCCCCAAGGTTTAATACATATTAATATATATATATAATTATACTTTATTTTGTTTGATAATTACAGGTTTATGATAGGTTACTTCTAGAGTAACAAAAGAAATATTAATCATGCAAGTAACAATAACAAAAAACGTTACTTATGATGTTTACATTGAGAATACTGGTAATAAAAATAGCAATGATGATATATACTTTAAATATAATAATAGTAATAAAATTAAATAATAATAATATAATAAAAATTAAATAATAAAAATAATAATAATATAATAATAATAATAATAATAATAATAATAATAATAATAATAAATAATAATAATAATAAAAAAAAAAAAAAAAAAAAAAAAAAAAAAAAAAAAAAAAAAAAAAAAAAAAAAAAAAAAAAAAAAAAATAATATAATATAATAATAATAATAATAATAATAATAATAATAATAATAATAAATAATAATAATATAATAATAATAATAATATAATAATAACATTTATAGTAATAATAATCGAGTTAATAATTGCAATGCTGGAAGTGATATTTGTGGTTGCTGTAGAGTATCTGATTTTAATAATAATATAATAATAATAATAATAATAATAATAATAATAATAGTAAAGATAATAATCCAACTGATAAAAATATTAATAAATAATATATATATATAATATATATATATATATATATATATATATATATATATATATATATATATATATATATATATATATATATATATATATATATATATATATATATATATATATATATATATATATATATAAGATGATTGCATCGATAGCTACAATTTCAAAATTCAAACATTCTCGATCGGACTTCAGAACCTTTGAAAAGAATTATATTCGTAAAATGAATCAAGACTCTTTTATTAATTTGTGGAGAACCGTCTACAGTTTTTTCGCACATGAAACTAATGAAGAAATTTTTTGTTCCCTCTCAAGAGTAGGTGAGTGATATATATATATATATATATATATATATATATATATATATATATATATATATATATATATATATATATATATATATATATATATATATATATATATATATATATATATATATATATATATATATATATATATATCTCTGTTGTGCAGACGCCATAGGCCTACCAAATTTCACCAGAGTTGGAGAAATACCGGACATGTCCCGATACAGTGCGTTTAATAGTGTGCAAGTTATAAGAAGTTGAGAAAACATAGAACGGGAGCGTGTTCCAGGCTTTACCGGTAGAGTAGATTTAAGAGTGAGCATAGCGGTTAAGTCTGGTGTCAGAGAGTTGAACAGAGAAAGGATGAGACTGTGTAGAAAGACCTGTCACACGATCCCTTTTCATAATGAAGATGTACGACGAGTGTGTTTAGAAGAGCAGTGTCTATTGTAATAACGATAGTATAGTGAGAGTGACGCAATTCGACGGGCAGAAAGAGACTGGAGGGAATTAGTGAATGGAAGAGTTATGACGAAAAGCCCTAGACTCCACCTTTTCTAGGGAAGCTTATATGTTGAACTATCTCAGATAAGTAAGGCACACCCCATTTAAGGGAGAACAACATCCCTATAAAGCGCAAGCAACAGGGCAGGCCTAAAGAAATTACTAATGTGCCTCTCCAGCCTCTTAGAATCTTGTTTAGAAAGAGAAGTAACGATTTCTTCCAAGAAAGAAAACTAGAAAAAAAAAACGAGAATAGTAAGCACAAACGAAGGTTTGAGTTGTATTTTTTCGAAGATGTCATAGTTGTGTGTAAGGTTGTGTCGAGTAGAGAGATGGAGGAACTTAGTTTTTGAGGCATTGAAAATGACCATGTTTTCGCTGCTCCAGTTTGAAATACGAGAAAGATTAGATATTAATTGCTGCTAGACCACCCTCATTGTGTTAATTAACTGCTATATAGAGGGGTCTGTTTCAAATTCAAAAGAGTAATGAAGAGGATGATCATCAGCATGGGAATGGGTATGTGAAGAAGTAATAACCAGGTCAATAATGAAAAGTAGAAAATTTTTTTGGGGATAGGACGGAACCCAGAGGATCACTGTTAATAGATTTAAAGGATGAACGATGACTCTCAACAACAGCTGTTATAGAACAACCGGAAAGGAAATCAGTGAGAATGATAGAATCCGAAAAAAAGAATTTTAGGAAATCAGCTTTGTGCCAGATTCTATTGAAGTCTTCCGACTTGTTCACTGGGACAGCAAAAAATTCACTGAAATGGTGAAAAGAAGGACCAAGAGTCAGAGAGAAGGGAAAAATCACCAGTAGAGCGTTTTTTTTTTTTTACGAAAGCCATACTGGACGATTAGAGATAAGATTAGAAGGATGCAGATGTTTTCAAGTCTTCCTTTTAGGATAGATTCGAAAACTAGAAAATGGAGGTTAAAGAAATTGATTGAATAATAGTTGAGGGCGGTACACCTTTTTCGGCACAGGCTAAATGAACGCTTGTATCCAGCAAGAAAGATGGTTGAAGTAGAAAGACAGAGACGAAATAGTTTTCCAATGCAGAGTGTTAACACAGAAACTAAAGTTTTGAGATCCACAGGTGGGAGACCATCAGGACCGTACACGTTATTGTTAAACTCAGAGAGAGCATAAATGACGTCCTTAGAAAAAATTACAATATTAGGCATAAATGAGTTGGAGGGAGTTGAAAGAATAGGAAAAACTCCGTAGTCGTCTAAGATGGAATTGAATGCAAAAGTTTAAGTGAAAAGTTCAGCATTAGTAGAAGACAAAACGGCAGTTGATTCATCAGAAGATACTAGAGGAGGAAAAGAGGAAGAAGCAAAGTTAGAGTCTATATTTTTTGATAATGCGAGAAAAGGCGTGAGGAGGAGGAACTGGAAAGATTATTGTATTTTCTACTTAGGAATTAACCTTTGGTGTTGCAGAAGATAGATTTTGCTCGATTGGTGGATGAAAAATACGATTGCATGAGTTTCAGGGATTTGAAGACTTCGGTAATCCCAGAATACAGCATTCCTGCAGCGAATAGCACAAGAAAAAGCAGAATTTAACCAAGTTTTATTAGGTTTAGTTGAAGAGAAAAAAAAGGAGTGTACTCCTCCATGCCGGAGAAAATCTCCTTGGTAATGTGCTCAGCACACTCAGAGGGACACCTGTCACGAAAAGCAATAATCATATTACTGGATGTCATAGAAGAACGTCCGAAAATCCGATCAGCTGGCAGCAGTGAATTTCCATAAATGTTTCCTCACAATAGTCGTGAGTCTTTCTTGCAGAGAACTTTATAAGACAGAAGACTGTCCAGAGATTAGAAAGTGATCGGAGGAACCCAAAAGTGAATAGAGTGTAACAGTATAAAGAGAAGGATTAGAAGTTTAAATAAGTCTATAATGTTGACTTCATGTCCAAGGCGATAAGGGAAACAAATAGGGAGCTTACCACCTGTTGAAGGTTATTTTCGATAGATATATGGAAGGCGCGTTCGCTGGTTGTATCATTAGAACTAGAAGAAAACCAATGTCGGTGATGAATATTGTGATTACATTACCTTACATTGTCGGTGATAAACATTGAGATTACTAGAGGCCACCAACTTCCAAGTGGTGATAGGAGAATGGTGTGGAAGCCACCCTGCTATATTTTTCCGAGATCACTGGCGGATAGCAGTTTAAATTTAAAAAATTAAAGTGTTGTCTGTAATAATGTTTTTTATGTGCGAAAGAAGAGCCTACTCTGCGTATTAAAATATTGAAATGTTGGCGAAAAGATACCAACCTTTGGGCACTGGAGTGAAATGGGAAGTACCGTTAACACCCATTATACACATTGATAGTAATTTCATAGCCTCGAGAGTGTTACTTTCCTTCTATATATATATATATATATATATATATATATATATATATATATATATATATATATATATATATATATATATATATATATATATATATATATATATATATATATATATATATATATATATATATATATATATATATATATATATATATATATATATATATATATATATATATATATATATATATATATATATATATATATATATATATATAAATGAACTGATTTTGTTGCAATAACTGATAAATGAAACATTTATATGTTATGAATGAGAGAGAATTATATAAAAAAAATTTATTTCCCCACAGGAACATTACTTCTACAGACTGGGGAAGCAGGACGAAAGTTTCGCCACTCTCTCTCAGCAGAAGCCCCAAAAGAAGTGGAAGAAGCGTCAAAAGAGGTGGAAGAAGCGTCAAAAGAGGAAGAACCCAATACCATAACCTTTAACGAGGACCATTTTTCGGAGATCAGCAACAATGTTTGCGCTTCCAGTAGTTGTACTGATGACGACGAAAAGAGTTTCGTTAAGGTTATGTCATTTAACTCTGAATTAAAAGCTGAAGATGAGGTCGATCAAAACGAATTTCAGAATGTTTCCAAAACTGATGAGGAAGACGTTGAAGAAGAGTTAATTGAAGAAACGACAAGTAACGTAACGGAACAGATTTCTGTAATGAGTGAAGAGGACGAACCAGAATGGAAGATTTCCTTTGATCATTTCGTGGCCAATATTGCCAACGAAGAATTGATCCTCGAGTTTTTTGAAAAGTATGTTAAAGTTGCTGAAAGAATAAAAAATTTACGAGATCAAAATGAACATATATTACCTAGCTAGTCAATAGAAACTTTTAATCATTTTTTTTTTATTACTTATACGTATAGTAAAATATAAACGGTTGGTTTTGTATCAGTTTAGAATTTACGTCTTTAAAGAATATTCCGTATATTTTAATGAAATATATGCTTAGTGATTTTTGCCTTAAGGTTTTATTTTAAATATCGATTATTGAAAATGTTTTAAATGCGTCGATACTATTATTGAGTTAATTGATTGAAAGTGTGATTGTTTAGATAAGGTCAATGCAAAAGGTTCTTATCAGGGTTTATGAAGGATATTTTATGGAATCGAAGGAAGGAAAGAATGGTTGAGAATCTTTAGACACTAGGTAATAGCAGAAATCAGGAATTATGAATTTATGTAAAATCTGTAAATGAGTCTGTCGGGAAAAGAAAATTGTGATCTAAAGGTAATAGAAAAAAAAAGAACAATATCATAAAGGTAGAATCCCTTAAATTTATATGATTACTATAAGGAAAATTTTAAGTGTTATGGAGGAGATATGAATATTTTTTAATGATGCAAGTACTTTGGAAGCGAGGCATGGAATAAATGATCTATTTTACCATTGAAACTGTTCCGGGTTGTGTAAAGTTGTGCCAATTGGTAGTACATTAATCCTGTATAATAAATAACCTTGTTGACTTTTCACATATGTAGAAGGAAAGTGAGTGATTGTTATTTTGCTTTTCATTGAGTTTTCATGAGCATGCAAAAGGGATTTTTCATTCGAGAGAAAATTATTATTATTATTATTATTATTATTAATTATTTTATTATTATTATTATTATTATTAATTTTGAGGCATATTCCATTTTGATTTAATAAATAACTTGAAGCTTAGTTTTTTATCAGTTAAAAAGTATATGTTGAAGATACTTTGTGATTGTCATGGAACTCGGAGACGTGTAATAATGATGTTGAATATAAATCTTTCTTTATGTAGAAGCTAAGTAGCACATAAGAGAATGCAGGAGAGAAGGAGTAGAACAAAAGTTTGAGGCCTTTAGATTTTGTCCATTTTTTGACGATGAAACGTAATGGAGCTGCCGCACACACTGCTGTTTTTACTATAATTTTGACAGTATTATTTGTTATAACTTTAGTTACATTTTAATTTTCTTTTTAGAAAATAATATTTAGGTTAAACATGGTTGTTATATCAGTTTTAAATACCCTCACACATTCTTTGAATATATATATATATATATATATATATATATATATATATATATATATAATATATATATATATATATATATATATATATATATATATATATAATATATATATATATATATATATTATATATATATATATATATATATATATATATATATATATATAATATATATATATATATATATATATATATATATAATATATATATATATATATATATATATATATATATATATATATATATATATATATATATATATATATATATATATATATATATATCTATATAATATATATATTCAGTATTCCTCATTTTCCTAAAAGAGAAGTTGTGTCAAATGAATTGTTTGGTGTAACTTTTATTGTTGAATGCTCAGTACAAATCCCGTTTAAATGAAATCGTTAATGTGTTTACAGTTGACCAAAAAGAAATAGAAGATATTCAGTAATTTGGAATAATTTGATATTTGGTGAAAAGTTCTTTTGAAAACGCTGTAAAAGAAAACACAATAGGCTGTGATAGAATGTTGTGGAGAGAAAATATTTTGTGATATTCGGGTTGAAAGTGGGTTTCAATTCTTTTTATTGAAATTGAGAAAAAGTGTATAAATTTAAAGTTTTAATTGAATTTATTATTATTATTTTGAAGCGGTGGTTTAAGTTTTACTGCTTTGATTTATTCTTTTTGTTATTAATGTTTTAAAAATCAAATTACTAATATTTTACATTTTAAAATAAATGTTAAAAAATGTTGATTATATTTAGTTTCATTTTTTACGACTTTTAAATTAAATGTTAACATACAGATTAGGGTTTTATTCAGAAGATTGACGATGTTTTCTAAATAAAGAATTAATTTTTTTTTAAAATATGAAAGTGGATAATAACTATTTTTTATTTAACCTTAAAAACATAATTATTTATTTAAAACTTTTATCGCTTCTAGATTCTTTGATATTTTTCTATATATTTTTGTCGTCCGTTTCTAATTTTTATATACATTGGTATAAAAAGAGATTTTGTGTTGTGGTGGTTTGACTTTTTAATGTCTCTTCAGCCACATACATAGCTGTTAAAAAAACACTGCTTCATTTTTGACATTTTACCTGTCCAAGGTATTTCAATTTTTAGCTCATTAAAAATCAATCTCGGGAAAATTGCCTATATTGAGTCCCTTTTTAACGATAATTCTTTGTTGTTATAGTCCTTTATGGGTTAACCCACTGATTTTTTTAAAATAAATGGTCAGTCTTTGATATGATTTTTGTAATATTGTCTTATTTGTGTCTGTCAGTATGATCAACAAGATTTGTTTCTCGTTTTCTATTTTAGACTCCTGCATTTTCTTTTTTTTTCTTTTCTTTTTTTCCTCCTCCTCCTCCTCCTTCTCCTCCTCCCCAATCTTAAAGCTGAGACTAAAACAGTGAGTCAGACCCAATAAAAGTATAGCGACCACGTTTGTAATACTGATAAATAATAATCTCGGTTTACCTTTGGGAGAATGTCTGTTCACTTTCGGATGTATCAATAGAGAATTATTAGATACTGCAAATTAAATTATAAATTTAGTTACATCGTAATTGTCAGTGGGTTATTATTTTGAAAATTCGACTCCAACTGGAAAAGTATATGCTCGAAGTTATTTTTCTTTTATTAAAAATTTTTCCATAGACTATTTATTGTTTATTTTTAACTTTTTGTATATTTTCTTTGTTTTATATTTAGGAAGTCACAAATTTCTGAAAATTAATTGGAATCGAACATAAAAGATGTAATCATGATAAAAAATAAGGAAAATGATAGTTATAACTTTTAGATACAGTACACCATATTTGGAGAGAATGTTTAAAAAAAAAAAAAAAGTAGCCTGCTAATGATTAATTTTTTATGGCAATCAACCAGTTCATCTGAGTTACTGTGCTCGATACCCTAGACCAGTGATGACGAACCAGTGAACCGCGGGTCACGAACTCACCCACCACCAACTTTTCAGTAACCCACGAGCCGAGGAGAAAACTCAGGAAACTAATTTTTTTTAAATTAGATTTCTCAGAAATAATGCAACACTGCCAAACGTATGACGATGTTTCCAACTCTTCCGTCCTTTCCTCGGCAAGTCTTTCAATGTTTTGTTTAATTTCGACGATAAACTTTTAAAAACTAATTAAAATAAAATATCGAAACATTTCTGAAATAATTTATACACCTATATATAATAATTGATCGTTTTTCTCTTTTCAGTTTATCAGTTATCAATGATCAGTGTTGATGTCTACTAGTTTCTTTTTGATCATGCTAATTTAGTTTGTGATAATTTTTGTGCATGTGTAAATTATAAATATATTAGATTTAAACACATTTATAGATTAGTAAAAATATATTAGTATTTGTGTGACATTTATGTTTTTTAAATTTTTAGATGTACTAACAGTGACCCGGTAACTATTAAAGGTTCGTCATCGCTACCCTAGAAGATAAGAAAGGCGTATTTACGATACTAAATTAGATTATATCCACTGTTAAATAAAGTATTGGTTGTATAGTGATCTGGGCTGCTTGACACTGTTGGATGTCTGAGATTTGTACGCTCAACAAGGTTTCCCGAATAGTTGCCACCATGTGGATATAACAGAGGAAGTGTTAAAACAAATTTTTTTTACCGGGATTTGTTATAAATTTCAACAAGAGAGCTTGTATTTCCACAACTTCCACAAGACAACATGGTGGTTAATCTATAACATTGTGCGAGTGTTTATAATTCGTAGCATTCTAAGGTTTTATCATCAGTCGAACATTTGTTGCGTAAACTAAATATGAAAATATCTCTCTATAAAATATAATTTCAATTTGTTTTATTTATAAAATATTCTGGACTAGGAAATAATTACTACTCTGTAAAAAAAAAATTCTACCTTCTCATAGATTGTAAACCTGAAGGAATTCAATTGGTGCCAGTTAAAGAAACCATAAGATGTGCAAATAGAAATTAATTAACATACTATTAGGTCGTGCACTCGGCGTGGGAATGGAAATAATCCTCCCCATTTCGTGGAATACAAGGAATGAAGGGTCTCGTCTCTTCAGCTCAACTTTCTAATTATTTTAATTAATGTATAAAAAAATAAGTAAAAGCAACCTATTAACATTTTTAAGCAAATGGGTCTATTAAAATTAGAAAAATGAAGAGTTTTGAAAAGTAGATTATTATAGACCTCTTGCGGATTGATATGAAAACGTTGCTATATTAGGTTATCAAGAAAATGGAAATTTTTAGAACATATGAGAATATTTTTGATTTCCCATTAGAGGCTTATAAACGGTGCATCTAGACAGATTTATTGTTTTTGTTTAATATACCGAAATAGTGACTAGCGATAATTGAGCTAATTTGTTGAGTTGTTAAAAAAGAAAGAAGCCAGCTGTTCAATAACACGGAAATGTTTCTCATAAAAACATTCTCAATAGCTGTTAAAAATAAATATATATATATATATATCCTTAGCTCTTTTATCTTGATGAAAAAATTTTTAGATTGGAAAGGTTTGTATTTGATTTTAATTTTATTATAAATTTAAAAATACTTCTTTTTTTACAATTTTGCGCTTCACCGCGAAGAAAATTTAAAATTAAAGTTAATTATTTCATTCAAATTCTCCATTTTATGTGCATTATGTGTATCGTTCAAAATGAATTGTGCATATAATTTCAGTTGGTTTGATAAGAATATTTTAAATGAAACTGACGCAGTGAGATTATTTCAGAAATACAAAATTATTCCAGATTTTAAATTATGCAATGAAAATCACTCCATGCTGCTTACAGTAACTAATGAGGGTCGTCATTGTTTTTGGCAATGCAAAAAGAATAAGTGCAATCTTCACATTTCTGTTCGCAAAGATACGTGGTTGGAAGGGTCTAAACTAAGTTTGATGACAATCCTTAAGTTCATTTATGCGTGGACTCGTGAACTAACGTCGATTAAATTTTCGAAAGAAGAATTAAGAATTTCGAGAAAGTCAACCATCAAATTCAACAATTGCCTACGAGAGGTTAGTAGTATTTAAAATAAAATATTTTTTTTTTTTTTTTTTTTAGGTTAGGTTTAATTTTTTTTTAGGTTAGGTTAGGTTAGGTTAGGTTAGGTTAGGTTAGGTTAGGTTAGGTTAGGTTAGGTTAGGTTAGGTTAGGTTAGGTTAGGTTAGGTTAAGGTTAGGTTAGGTTAGGTTAGGTTAGGTTAGGTTACGGTTTGGTTGGTAGCTCACGATTTACTTAAAACTATTTTCTCTAGGTTTGTGCCAATTCAGTATCAACTTTTGAGCCAATTGGAGGAGATGGTTTCACTGTTCAAATTGATGAGAACGTTACTTTCAAAGAGGAAAAATCATAATGGACGCTATCTTCCTGCACAGTTGGGTTTTCGGAGGCATTTGTGTTGAAAGTAAGGAGGTTTTCTTGAAAATTGTTCCCGACAGAGCTCAAGAAACATTACTTACGTGCATCAAAGAAAACATTAGACCAAAAACAACTATTATTTCGGATTGTTTTGCTAGTTATAAGAACATTAAAATGCTTCATGGCTACGATTATATT
>SEYY01023591.1:0-25000 GCA_009176605.1 Armadillidium nasatum
ATGGAGCGACCTCTTCCTCTTTTTCTGTCAACTAAGTGGTGTTCCTCAGGGCTCTGTTTTATCTCCAACCTTATTCTTACTTTTCATTAACGATCTTCTCAACTGCACTTCTAACTCTGTTCACTCTTATGCTGATGATGACTCAACTCTACATTCTTCTACTCATTTCAAATCTGCTCCCTCTTTTGCCTCGAGTTGCTTCTCATCTTCAACTTTCCAATTCTTTTCTTGCCGATCTGGATGGGATTTCCCGGTGGGGACATAGCAACCTTGTGAAGTTCAACTCTTTAAAAACTCAACTTCTTCACATCTTCCCTCTCAAAAACACCTCCTAACTTTCCTATCCTTCTTCGATGGCTCTCCCGTCTCACCTGTAAATAACATTAACATTCTTGGTCTAACATAAACAATAAACTGTCTTGGAAACCTCATATCACAATGGTTGCTAAAGCGGCCTCTAAAAAGCTGGGAATTCTGTTCAGGTTGCGAGAATTTTTTTCTTATGAACAGTTACTCCAAATATATAAGGGTCTTATTCGCCCTTGTATGGAGTACTGTTCTAACATTTGGGGGGGGCTCCGGCTCCTCCTTCTTCTGGATAGGGTTGAGTCTAAAGCTAAGAGATTAATAAACTGTCCCCTACTTTCTAACTCTCTTGACCCACTATCTCTGCGACGTGACGTTGGCGTACTATCTCTTTTCTATAGGTACTACAATGGAAGGTGCTCGAGGGAATTGGCCTCTCGCATTCCTCCACCACTGCGTCATCCTCGTTGCACAAGGGGTGCCCTGCTTTCGCACCAGTTTTGTGTGGATGTAGGAAACCCCAGGCTGGCCCGTTGTGGTGCCTCCTTCTTTACCAGCCACCTCTGTTCTGTGGTACTCTCTACCATCATCTATTTTTCCTCCTGTATTTAATCTTCCTCTCTTCAAGGCTTCCGTCTGTGCCCACCTGAGGGATCTGCGTTAGGTCTGTGTTTGAATGGTTTTTTTTTTTTTTCTGAGTGTGCCCCCTCCTTGAAAAGAGCTATGCCCGTGAGTGGCGGTGTTCTGTAAAAATATATATATATATATATATATATATATATATATATATATATATATATATATATATATATATATATATATATATATATATTATTATATATATTTATATATATTATATATTATATATATATATATATATATATATATATATATATATATATATATATATATATATATATATATATATATATATATATATATATATATATATATATATATATATTATTTATTTTATTTATTATATATATATATTATTATTATTATTATTATTATTATTATTATTATTATTATTATTATATAATATATATATATATATATATATATATATATATATATATATATATATATATATATATATATATATATATATATTATATATATATATATATATATATATATATATATATATATATATATATATATATATATATATATATATATATATATATATATATATATATATATATATATATATATATATATATACACAATGTGAAGCTACTTAATATTGGTTTGGCCAATTTCCTTGCAAACCAAAAATGAATGGAATAATATTAATTAGATATAGATAAAAATAAAATAATAATAATAATAATAATAATAATAATAATAATAATAATAATAATAATAATAATAATAATAAAATAATAATAATAATAATAATAATAATAATAATAATAATAATAATAATAATAACCTTCAAGCAGGACCCATATAGCAGAACTTTTTTCACACTGAACCTGATCAGAATAAAGCCAGAGTGTTCCAAGGATGTTCCAACCAATTTCAAATACACCAAAAACAACTCTATTATTTGTGAATACATAAAATAAAAATTAAATTACAAATAATTAAGTATCTAAAAGATAATAATAATAATAATAATAATAATAATAATAATAATAATAATAATAATAATAATAAAAATAATGACAAATTAGGTATTTTATATTTAAGAAAGAATTTATTTACCTGAATATAAGAATCTGTGGTACATATCGTCTTGGAGCTGTTGTCATAATAGTTCCTTTGGCACTGTGTATTGCTAATGTTACAGAGAGCAAAAATGAAAGACTTAATATAACCAAGACGCCTATAACATATATTCTAATAAGAGTTTCTCCTTTCTTACAAGAGGTTCCATCTGGGTCTATCTTTTCACTATCTCTTATATGTTCATAAAAGAGAACTAAAGTGAGAATCAACCTAAAAATTGATTACAAAAGTTGTAGTATTTATAAACATAATAGTTTTATAAAATTAACTAAACTGCATCAACTGTAAAAATTTAAGGCATAACTCTCCACACAAACATTTGAAAATTTTTTCCATATACAACTGAAATTTTCAATGTCTCCACAAGTCATATCCTGTCAATTTTATTTGCATGATGCTCTTATAAATGATTTACCTAATTTTATTAATAAATATTGAGTCAAAACTAGTTTTATAGGCAAACGTTTTAAAAAAAATGAAATTTTACCCTTCAAAGTGGAAAAAAGTAAAAGGGGAAAACAAGGGAATATCAGACTGTGAGCAATAAATTATTAAAACATCCTTGAATAATAAACCACCAAAAATCATACAAATCTATAATAAAAATATAAAACTGTAGTATCAAATATACCTTTATAATAGGATATATTTAAATTAATGAGTAATTAAGAAAAAAAATATAATTACCAAGCTGCTCTCACAACTGCTTCAAAAATTCCTGGGAAAACAAAATCATCACTGCCAATCCTCCATCTTCGACCAAATACTACTAATGATGGCATTTCAATTATATAGTTTAAACTGTAAGAAAAAGTTGATGATGCTTAGAAGGAAAATACGTCAAATCAAGGACTGACAAAGATTTTAAATTATCAAACACCATACTTTATGTAATTAGTCTCACAAAAAGACCAAAATTAATAGAATATAAAAACATGTAAAATATATAATTAATCCAGTACTATTTTTTTTTTTTTTAAACTTTTTTTTCCTTTCTAACAGTCCCACCTCGTTTCAAAGAGATGAGAATCCAGAATATTTAGGTTCCTGAAAATTTTTAAATTTTTGTTACTTGAAGTATTTAAAATTTAATTTACAATCATCAGTATTTTAATGATGTAACTAGTATTATTGACTATTATATTTACCTCTTACAGATTATATTGATTATTTTATATCTTACAATTTTTCAAACTTTAATTTAGGGTCTTACCTAACTTGTTTGTTAAAGTAAATCTTTTAGTTTAGTTTAATTAACAACCCATTCAAAGTAAATAAAACACTTTGTAATATAACATGTTTCCTTAGAGAAAAGAAAAAATATCATAGGTTATGTTACATACATGCTTGGTTAGTAACAAAAAAAAAAAAGATGGCCAAGTTGCCAGATTATTCTTTACATGATAAATAGTAGCTAAATAAAAAAATGCTCTATAAAAATAATGAATAAACAATATTTTCTTCAACATTGTTGAATCACTAATGATTTTTAAACTTTTGTTGTACAAAATCTGTAATTTTCTTTAAAAAAAAAATCTGAAAAATGCAAATAATCATTTTATTTAAGTGAATGTTGGCTATTCTACTCCTTCCTTATAATTAAATTAATCTCTATTAAAAGTATATCTAATTTTCTTAACCTAATATTAAAGTGTTTTTGACTTCTTTTACCCTGGCCAGAGCCCCAGCCCCAACCAAATTTGGGAGACCCTGGCACTAGCAAAATTCCAACCCTGGTAGGGACATCTTGATCTATAATCTCCTAGATCTTAGTACTGGGCACCCATCATTTTTGGTAGCAAAATCTGCTGCCCATGGTCCTTTTTCTTCAGAGATGCTGCTGATTTTTTAGTTCTTCAGTTTAGAGGAGGAATTTGCAAGTTGCTTCAATAACTGCAGTCTTGTATTTAGCAATAAGGGGAGGGTTAGAACTGAATGTCCAAGAAGATATTAGTTCTGAAGATGAGATCTAGCTGTAAGATATTTTAGACATTAGAGAATGAAGTGTGTAAGGTCCTCTTCCCTGGTAGGATACCAAGGACAGAAAGGATTTCTTGCAATGACTAATTTGTAGAGGTGAGAATTTAATATTTTATGGCCTATTCTCATTCTTGTTAAGGCAGTATCCAACCTTCTGCTATGTTTCACATAGGTATGTGGATGTGCAGAAGAATCCACCCTGAACTGTCCCAAGTGAGAGGTAAACATGAAATTTTGAAGTTCTTGATTCCATATGGTCTTATAAATCCTGTTTTTTATTCCTCTCAATTTTTTGATTTCTAGTGAGGTGATTGTGATTTTATTGGGAGGGATACCTATATGTGATCATAACCACTGGAAATGTATTATCAAAGATGGTGTGACTAACAATTTCTGGGGACATGAGTGGATGTGTCAGTATATTCGCTAGTATGAATGTGGTTTGTGGACAGATATAAAATGAAGAGGTGCTTGAGTTAGAGTAAGTTTAGGTAAGATATTACTTTTGTCTCATATTTTAAGTATATATGTTTTGTTGGGTAGGAATGATGGATGACATATGACACATTTTATATCCAGCTGTCTTTCATGCTATTCTTCAGTTTTATTACCTTCTGTTCTGCCTTTCCTACTTAAATGATAGGTTGTCATCCATTTTTCTTATGAAAGATTGATTGTTACTGTTTTATTTATTTTTGTTAATTAATTGGCTTGTTTAAGTTCTGGTATTTAATGGTTATTTTCTTTAGGAGTTATTTAATATTTTGATTTTGATTTTTGAGGATCTGTTACTCACAGTTTGTCAGATTTGAGATTTTGGTGCAGTATTCTGAACTATAAGTGGATCACTGGAGTTTCAGGTAATATGAAAAGAAAAAAGAATGGGTTATTTATTTTAAAGTATTTTAATTTGGTTGCTTATTATTTACTTTTGCTTATGCAATTATTGTTATTATTTTTCTTATTCTGTGCTTTATAGTGGGTGTGTTATCTTTGCAGTTCTTAGGCTTTTACAAGTCTTCAGTAAGGAGTTGCATAGTATTTTCAAAGTTGAGATATTTAGAGCTTGTTGCTAAAAGCTGCTGAAAAGAAAAGAAAAAAAAAAACTGAACATTTGAACTTGTCCAGGTATTAAGATTTATGGTTTATTTTTGTTAGTTGATGGTAATTTTGTTTCAAGAATAATGTTTTCAACAATTGTTTTTTTTTTTTCTCTTTATTTATTTATTTATTTTGTATGTCTTTGAGTATTTGATAAATGTCTTTTATTTTTCCAGTTTTTTTTTTTTGAGCCAAAGAAAGCCAAAACTTGCGGATTGGATTGATATTCCTGCAGAATACCTGTTTATAGTCAAGGAGATTGGATAATTAAAGATACACCTTAACATTAAAGACCTCTGTGTATGATATTATTCCATGTACAAATATTGTAGTCTGGTAATCATGAAAGTTTTTTTTGAATGTACAAGCTTAAAAAAAAGGAAGTTAGGATAATATTGTATGTAGTTTTTGTTTACTGTTATTTATATGATTGTGGTTGTTGATGGTATTCCCATTTCAGTACAGGGTAGTAAAGGAAATTTGTAAAATTAATAAAGTAAACCTTTATTGTTTTGATTTTTTTTTTTGTATTGCTTGTAGTATATTTTTCGCACTGTGTTTTTTGTTTTTATATTTTCTATATTATTTCGATTTTTTCTGTAAACAATTGCTTATTTTGTATATTTTGTATAATATTTTTGTTAATTGGAAAATTTTCTTTGGTTTCTTTATTTATGATATTTTTTTGTATCTATTTTCCAAAGGAATTGTTGAATTGTCTCCCTGTAAATTTCTGTAATAAAATATAAGACATTAGTGTGTGCGGATTTTCATTTCCCCTTTATTTCCTTGGAGAGAGTCCCAATTTTATTTCAAATTGTAGTTAACATAATTCCCGCTACAGAGTCACAAAAAATAATTATCTTTTGTGGCATAAGAAATTGTTCTACAAAATGCAGTGTCTGATATATATATATGGCATATAATTCTGCATACACTATGAAGTGTTCTGAAAGAAGTTTCCAGGTTCTAGTGAGCTGAAAATGAGGTAAATGTATTGCTGAAGAGAGAGGTTGATTCTGGTAGTTATTTTGGAACCATTTGTAAATATGGGAAAAACTTTTGTACCTTGTGTTAAGAAGACTGAAGAAAGTCTGTTATCATTACTGGAGTATTCCTCTTGTTCCATTTCACAACAAGAAACTGAAGAATAGTTAAGAAAAGCATGTAGGTTGGAGAGAACTGTGGAATTGATATTCTCCAATTAAAGTATTGTGTTACTGCCCTAACAATAAATGGTTGGGTCTTGTTCTCCAATAATTCAAACAGTTCGATTCTAGGAATGAGTGATATAATTTACTATATAATGGGTGAACTTGTGAATAAATTGAAACCTTATAGAGATATTTTGTAATCTGATTTTCTCTTTGGAGATGAAGGGGAAGAAGACCTGTTTCTGCAAGTAGTGCAGCTATTAGGGATAACCTCAAAGCTCCCAAACATATTCAAAGGGCTGCAATTTGTATTATATTTAGTTTCTTCAAGAATGATGAGGTTGCAGAGCCATAAATTTCTGCCCCATAGTTTACTTTCTATATCTGTTTGATAATACTGAATTAGTATTGTAGTTCTCTATTGGCTCCCAGTGTACTCCTGAAATTCTCTTCAATATGTCTATATGATGTAGAAATGAAGATTGCAGATATTCTATATGGTGCCTTCATGTTAAAGAAGGTCCATTTACAGTATATTAAGTCTTAAATATCAGTGTTTTGTTACAAAAGGTACTGTTTTTAGAGTTTATATCAAGTTAAGGTATAAATGGAATTCTCTTTCTAGTTAGGTACATCACTGCACTCTTTCCTGGGTTTATTTAGAGTCCACAGGTGTTGTTCCAAATTGAGAATGAATTCACTGCCTGTTGGTGATGGTGTGGGGATAGGTATATTTTGTAGTATGACTGTGAAGAGCAAGGGGCTTAAGATAGAACTCAGAGGTACTCCCCTGTGTTCAGAAACTTTGTTTAATATATGATTTCCAACAGAAACTAAGGAGGAACCTGGTTGCTAAAAAGTTTTTAAACTATAAAGAAGTCATCCACAAAGTTCTTTATCTGACAGTGTAGCTAGTATTCCCAGAAGCGCAGCTGAGTAAAATGCACTTGAGGTCTATAAAATTGCCTAATGTAAGTTTATTATTTCAAAAAGCATTATATTCATATTTTTGGTGTTCAAATTCAAGTAAGCAGTCCACTGTGCATCTCCTTGGGTGAAAAGCATATTGCCAAGGGGGAAGTATATCATTGATTTCAACCCACCATGATAATCTAGAGCAGCGGTTCCCAACCTGGGGTACGCGTACCCCTGGGGGTACGCCTGCTATCGATTGGGGGTACTCAAAAAAATATATGGATTAATTAAAAAAGAATGTAAAAGAAAAAAATTAATAGAATATAAATTACAGAATATCAAATTACGAAATTAAATTATTGTTATATATATATATATATATATATATATATATATATATATATATATATATATATATATATATATATATATATATATATGATTTGTGTGTGTACGAAGGGGTACGGAGCATTATGAAGGGGTACGCAAGGAAAGAAAGGTTGGGAACCGCTGATCTAGAGTGTACCAGTTTTTCATGTACCTTACCTGGACAAGACAGCAGTCGAATGGGGTGGCAAGATGTTATTAGTGTTGGGTCTATTCCAGGTTTTAGAATAGGGATGATCAGAGAGTGTGTCAATGTCTCAGGAAATATGCCAGAGTTCCAACAAGAGTTGAATATATCTAGTGGAATTTGAAGAGATTGTTCTGACAAATGCTTTCGAAATTCATTTGGTATTAAATCTAGATCCATAGCTCTCTTTCTTTGTAAGGAGGCAATAGTCTTCTGTAGTTCTTTCTGGGAAAATGGAGCTGAAATTTCAAATGAGGAAAAATTCAAAGGTATATCAATATTTTCCATTTCATATTTGTCTGTGGCAGATACATGGATTGAAGCTGGTCCTGTTTATAGAATTTTGAGAACTTCTCTGCTTTTGACTTATCATCCATGAAGAGCTCTCCATGCTTTGTAATAAGGAAGGTGGAAATGGATGGTCTGCCTTCCATGAGCTTCTATGGGTGAATGATGTTTTGAGAGGCACAGTTACTATAAGCAAATGATTACTTCCCATATAAGGTCCTGTTGTGATGGAAGTAGATACAAAAATATCACCTCCGAAGCAAGGATCCACAGTAGATTTTGTAACTCTATATGGATCAATATGAGTGGTCTGGTTTGGTGGAGTTAGAAACATAATATTTGCAGATTAGAACAATGTTTGAAAGATGGCTATTCCTGTTTTGTTATGACATGTACAGGGAATAGAAGGCTCCCAATGAGGATGATGATGAGCATTAAAATCTCCATAAATTAGGACTGGTGGTTTCAGTTGATGGAAATAATGAATAAATTCCTGGCTTTCAATATCGTTATTAGGGTTACAGTATATATATGAGGATGGAGTACCATTTTGATGATATATTAATTTTAACAGCTAGGACTTCCAGCATCCCCCCAGGATAGTGTTGAAGTGGGAGAAGAGCATAATGAAGGTCATGTTTTATTAGGAAACATGACTTTGTCTGTCTGTAAAAGTTGTAGCATTAAAGATCTGAAAAGGTATGTGGTATGTGGTTTGGATATGATATGCCAATAAGGACCGAATGGGGCTAGAATTTTGCCAGGGCTGGGTTGATTAAAATTTGTAAAGAGATCAAAAGCACTAAAATTTTAGGTTAAGAAAATTAGATATAAATTTAATTGGTTTATTTAATTATAAGGAAGAAAGAGAATAGCCAACATTCATTTAAATTAATGATTATATATATATTTTTCGCTAAAAAAAAAAAAAAAAAAATTATTTTTTTTTTTTTTTTGTATAATAAAGTTTAAATAAAAAAAGTACAAAAATTTTTTAAAATTTTTTTTTTCTGATTCACAATAATGATTCAACAGGTTTACCTAGGTAAGACCCTAAGGTAAAGTTTAAAAGAATATAACATAAAATTATCAATATAACCTGTATTTATACATATTGTTATTTTACTACTATGTATCAAAATTATATCAATTAGTTACATTGTTTCAAAATATGTATGGCTAAAAGATCAGCTTCAGCAGTATGAGAGTACTTTACAATGTTTCAGGATAGGCTCAAAATAGCTAAATGTAACATGTGCAGTCAGGATATTAGAAGAGGATCTCCTGGTGCCCCAAATAAAAAATTTTCAACCAAATCTTTATGGGGGCATCTAAAATCAAAACATAAAAATGAACATTCACTAGCAGAAAAGGAGTGGTCAAAAGAAACAGAAAAGAAAAAGAAAATATGGTAATACTTTAGTGTAGGGGGCCCATTTTTTTTTTTTCTTCTCAGCGTAACTTCGAAAAGGAAATGATATGTTTGTTTGTTTTTTTTAGTTAATCGACGAACGGCACATTATTTTATAAGGTAAAAAAAAAAAAAAATACATTTTAATTAAAAAAAAAACGAACTTTAAAACTAATAAAAATTATATTTTCTTCAATGTGACATCATGAGATCTTTTAATACGGCAGAATGGCGTAGTCCTATAAAGGTTGCCAGTGCTTTCATGTTAATGGGCTGCCTATAATTTTTTTTTACCTGCCCATCAAAAACATGTTTTTTTGGCAACGTATTAAATGACTCTCTCTCTCTCTCTCTCTCTCTCTCTATATATATATATATATATATATATATATATATATATATATATATATATATATATATATATATATATATATATATATATAGAGAGAGAGAGAGAGAGAAATATAAGTGAAAACTTTATCACTACCACTCACGGGTTGGGGGGTCCGGGGGCAGAGCCCCCTATTGACAAATGATCGTGTGCCATGCATTTACGATTTCATTGCTGTACTGCAATAATGCATATTATATAATGCAAGTTGCAAATGCATGGTACACGAAGGTTTGTCTGCGGGGGGCTCTGCCCCCCGTACCCCCCAACCTGTGAGTGGTAGTGGTAAAATTTTCACTTATATTCCTCTCTCTCTACATATATTATTATTATTATTATTATTATATACACTACCCCATATCCCGCATCATGCAGTGTGTTTTCGACTGCAGAAATAAAAATTCCTGAAATCATACTTGGGAATATATATATATATAAATATATATATATATATATATATATATATATATATATATATATATATATATATATATATATATATATATATATATATATATATATATATTATTGGCTTAGGTGTAGATTATTTCTGAGTTTCGATATTTTTTATATTGATATTTTTGTGTCAATATTTTATTTTAATCGATACTATATCCCTAAAAGAATTTTAGTTTGCGTTTTATTTACATTGTGGTCGGATGTAGGCTTTTATGTCGCGCCAACGTTCTTGTGTAGATTAGGCCTCTTTTACGGCAACTTCTTGTGTAGGTTAGGCCTCTTTTACGGCAACTTCGGTAGTTCAGGTTATGATAAATCGAATTAGGTTCTACTAGAAAAGTAAGTAATAATAATTGTGTGTATGTCTAGTAATAGTACCTCTGGCAACTCTCTTGTTTACAATAGGCTTCTCCGATATTTTCAATTTTCGATATTTTTTAACAATTGAAACTCAGAAACAATCTACACCTTTACCTATATTATTTTACAAATTTTAACTATTATTTCCATTTTTAGTTTCAACATATTTTAAAATTTAGCAACTCGTCAAAATATTGAAAGGAGAGTTTCATAATTGCGGCAGACGATATTATGACATAATTATTCCTCTTATTTTAAACTTTTTTTTTTTTTAATTTGTATTTTTTTATTTTTTCCTTACAAAATAATTTGGCATTCGTCGATTAAACAAAAACACAAACAAACATATCATTTCCTTTTCGTAGTTACGCTGAGAAGAAAAAAAAATGGGCCCCTTACACTAAGATTTTACAGAAAATATTGAAAAAACAAGAAAAATCTTAATTTTCTTTTACTTAATCCACTATTAATAACCATAATACATAAAATCCCTTATGAAATAGTATGACAGTATTTCAAATCTTACCTACCCCTGATATATATTATTGCAGAAAATATAGTGCCTGTCTTAAATCACAACCTATATAGTTGTCCTGAGATATTCTATCAGTGCCTGATGCTTCAGTATGGGAAATTTAAGATGAACACTGACCCTACCGAGAAACTGAAGAGTCAAAGAAGGAATCCCAACTCTTTGCAGAGAGAGTGGAAGATTCTCCCTTGCCACCAGGGAACTTACACATCGGTGCAGAAAATGCACAAAACTCTTTTCCTCAGCAGTGCATTAATGGCAAAGGGGTGAGTCAGAGAGACCCAATATAAAAATGATCACCCGGATACTCCCCAAAAACGAAAAAAAATAATAAAATTTCTCTTTGTTTACATTAAAGGTACTTCAAAGGCAGTGTTGCCAACTTTCATACACAGAACATAGATTTAGATACAGATTAATGCTAAATCTCACTGAAAAATGCTAAAAATATACTTTACCTTTTACTTTAGTAAAAAAAAAAATTTTTATGGCACTTAAAAAATATCAAAAAGTTCAAAACTCTGCTGAAAAATAAATAAATAAATAGCAACATTGTCTGGTTAGTCTGTGGTAGCAAGAGTTTGCCGATTTTTCAGCTTTGCCCATAGACTTTAACTACTAGTTCAGATCTGGCTTTGCCAGATGGAACATTACACAATATAACAAAAAAATATTTTGTTTTTGTTTCTCCTGATTTTTTTATTACATCTTATCCAATTTTTATGCAGATTCCAAATATGATTTTAGTTTTTCTCTAGGATCGACCGTTGCTAGTTCATGACTCAAGACGAAAGAAAAGAGTCGGGAACTTCACACTTACAGACGCCCAAAATCTTGTTCAATCTATTAAATTTACTCTTGAATTGCAGGAAAATCATGAAATTACTTTTTTTTAGATCTGCTCATAATACAAAATGACTCTGCTTTGTCATTCAAGATTTTTAGAAAATCTACCTCCCGAAATTAATTACTGCATTCCTTTTCCGAACACTCTGATTAAATAAAACGGAATATTATTTTCAACACTTACTCCCGTTCCCTAAATCTTACAGGTCAGGTTTACATGGATGATGGAATCGAATTCGCTTACCAACAATTTCTGTCCCTAGGCTACACCCGGAATTACATTCAATGACAATACTATAAAGCCC
This sequence comes from Armadillidium nasatum, assembly GCA_009176605.1. Classification (NCBI taxonomy): domain Eukaryota; kingdom Metazoa; phylum Arthropoda; class Malacostraca; order Isopoda; family Armadillidiidae; genus Armadillidium; species Armadillidium nasatum. The sequence goes on from SEYY01023591.1 coordinate 12,360, forward strand.
GAGCACGTTTCTATGGTAATATTTTGGGACCCCAGAATCTCCACACAAATATTATAGTCATTCCTTACGCTAACTCTTTATCCGAACTGCGGTCTACCTTTAAAGCATATATTTAATATTCATCTTATATTTACTTTCCCTGATGCATTGTCACGTACTTTGATTTCCAACAACACAACAGACACAGAAGAAGCTAGGGGAGTATATAGAATTCCCTGTAAAACTTGTCACATGTTTCTCATTGGAGAAACCTTCAAAACCCTATGACTTCTTATCTTCCAACACAAAAGTGACATGAGGAGATTTAACTACAGTAATGCCATATTTCATCTTATCACGCAACAGCACTCAATTGATTGGGACAATGCTTCCTTTGCTTTCCTCCCCAAGATGAAAATACTAATAGTATGATTGAATCATTTTTATAAAATTATACAAAACTTTAATTCTTCCTCCCGATTCTTTGACATGGAAGACATCACTTACAATTTCCTGAAATCCATTTTTGTTGAACGTCGGAGTGTTTGTCAACTTATGGTTTGAGCCCGCGGTCCGATTTTTGTGCGTCTGTTTGTGTGAAATTCCTGCCCCTTTTCTTTCGTCTCTAGCTGGTCATGAGTGCTCGGAGTATTCTCATTTCTCTTCATTCGTGACTGAGTAAGGAAGCATTTAGCTTTGAAACGTTTCGTCGTTTTAGCCCTTCAACTTAATTTTTACATGTGTTTTAGCAATTTTTGTTAAAGACGTCTTAATTTTCTGTACTTTTTATCGTTTTCCCAGTTTTGTTTTACTGAATGGTTTTGAAGTTTAAAATATATATATATATATATATATATATATATATATATATATATATATATATATATATATATATATATATATATATATATATATATATATATATATATATATATATATATATATATATATATATACTCATATGAGTAATGTCTACAAGGTCTCCCTAGTGTTCGAAAGTGGCTATTACTAGTCGAAAAAACGAATCAGAAGCGAAGTAAAATATCATATCCGGTAGATCAAAGTCGATAGATAAAGAAAGATAAACAAAGCATAACGTACGAAGATAGGGGAATCTTACAGAATATATAAGCCAGTTGTTGATCTGAAGAAAGAGTTAAAGAAAGGAAAACCCTGTTGACTCAGTATCCCGAAAAAGGGACACTGAAGAGGAATGTGGTGAACTGAAAAGCAATATCACGGCTACAAAAACTGTATGTCTGAGGAGGGTTCTGTGACAAAGTAGATATGAGTAAGGTATGTGTTGCTGATTCGTAGACAAGCCAGAGAAACCTCCTGCAATCATTTACTGTTACAAGAGGAAGACCAGTCACCTAAATGGGGTTTGATCGTATATAGATTATAAGAGGTAGGGAAATGGAATAAAACAACTGTCATCTCTCCGGTAATCCACGACGCAACACCGGCAGGTAGAACTCCCCGGAGAGGTGTATATATATATATATATATATATATATATATATATATATATATATATATATATATATATATATATATATATATATATATATATATATATATTTATATCTCCTCCGGTGGGCAAAGGCCAAGGCCTACCAAATTCCACCGGAGTTGGGAAAATCTATAATCATGGTCGATGGAGGCCAACGTGTCCAGATACATGGCGTTTGAAAGTATGCAAGTTAAAGGAAGTTGGGAAAACAGATGAAGGGAGTGTGTTCCAGACTTTACCAGTAGAGTATATGTAAGATTGAGCATAGCGGTTAAGTCTGGGGTCGGAGAGTTGGACAGAGAAAGGATGAGAATGTGTAGAAAGGCGTGTCGCACGAGCTCTTCTCAATGGAGGAGGTATGCGATGAGAGAGTTCAGAAGAGCAGTGTCCGTTGTAATAGTGATAGTAAAAAGAGAATGACGCAACAATTCGACGGGCAGAAAGAGATTGAAGAGAGTTAGTAAGAGCTCGAGAGTTGATGAGACGAAATGCCTTAGACTCCACCTTCTCTAGGAGAGCCGTGTGTGTGGAACCACCCCAGATGTGCGAAGCATACTCCATACAGGGGCGAACAACACCCCTATACAGAGCAAGCAACTGGGGTGGCGTGAAGTAATTCTGAAGGCGCCTCAGAACACCCAACCTCTTAGAAGCTTGTTTAGAAAGAGAAGTAATGTGATCTTTCCAAGAAAGATCACGAGAAAAAGAAACACCAAGAATATTAAGAACAGATGAAGGCTTGAGTTGTGTGTTTTCGAAGAAGACATCATGGTTGTGTGGAAGATTATGTCGAGTGTAGAGATGAAGAAATTGAGTTTTTGAAGCATTGAAAACAACCATGTTTTCTCTGCCCCAATTTGAAATAAGTGAAAAATCAGAGGTTAGTTGCTCCAAGGCTACCCTTCTCGAGTCTATCAACTGCTGTTGGGTGAGACGTTTTTCAAACTGGAAGGAATAATGAAGGGTGGAGTCATCAGCATAGGAGTGGATAGGAGATGAGGAAATAGAGATAAGATCATTAATGAAAAGTAGAAAAAGTGTTGGAGATAGGACAGAACCCTGAGGAACACCACTATTAATAGATTTAAAGGAAGAACGGTGGCCGTCTACAACAGCAGCTATAGAACGACCGGAAAGGAAATTAGTGAGAAGATCACAGAGAGAAGGATAGATACCGAAAGAGGGAAGTTTAGAAATCAAAGCTTTGTGCTAGACTCTATCGAAGGCTTTCGATATGTCTAGCGCGACAGCAAAAGATTCACCGAAATGCAGAAGAGCGGAGGACCAAGAGTCAGAGAGAAGGGAAAGAAGATCACCCGTAGAGTGTTTCTTACGAAAGCCATACTGGCGATCTGAGATAAGATTAGAAGAATTGAGATGTTTCCAAATCTTCCTGTTAAGGATAGATTTGAAAACTTTAGAGAGAACGGAGGTCAAAGAAATAGGACGTTAGTTGGAGGGTTGAGAGGGGTCCGGGTCCCCCTTCTTCGGCACAGGCTGAATGAGCGCACGTTTCCAGCAAGAAGAGGAAGGTTGAAGTAGAGAGACAAAGACGAAATAAGTTTGCCGAGGCAGGGTGCAAGCTCGGAAGCACAAGTTTTGAGAACCACAGGAGGAATACCATCGGGACCGTACGCCTTCTTAGTATTAAGTTCAGAGAGAGCAGAAATGACATCTTTAGAAGAAATTCTAATTTTAGGCATAATTGAGTTAGAGGGGGTTGAAGGAGGAGGAATAGCTCCGGAATCGTTTAAGGTTGAATTAGAGGCAAAAGTTTAAGCAAAGAGTCCAGCTTTAGAAGAAGGTAAAACAGCAGTTGTGCCGTCGGAAGATATTAAAGGAGGGAAAGAGGAAGAAGCAAAGTTAGAGTTGACATTTTTTGCAAAATGCCAGAAAGAACGTGAGGAAGAGGAACCAGAAAGATTATTGCATTTTCTACGGAGAAATGAGTTTTTAGTGTTACGAAGGATAGATTTTGCACGATTCCGGGATGAAATATAAGTAGCGTGAGTTTCTGAAGTTTGAAGACAACGGTAATCCCTGAAGGCAGCATCCCTGCGGCGGATAGCGCGAGAACAAGCAGAGTTAAACCAAGGTTTGTTAGGTTTTGTAGAAGGGAAAGAATTTGGAATGTACGCCTCCATTCTTGAGAGAATCACCTCGGAAATGCGTTCTGCACACTCTGAGGGAACCCTCCCACGGAAGCAATAATCATTCCACGGGAAATCGAAAAAGTACGACCGCAAGTCCGACCAGCTTGCGGCACCGAAATGCCACAAACGTTTCCTTTCAAAAGAAGGGGGTCTAACCTGCGGAAGACTTGAAGAGATAGAAGAAGATACAGAGATAAGAAGGTGATCGGAGGAACCCAGAGGAGGAAAGAGCTTAACAGTATAAGGAGAAGGATTAGAAGTTAAGAAAAGGACTAGAATGTTGGGTTCATCTCCAAGACGATCAGGGATACGGGTAGGGAGTTGCACCAACTGCTCAAGGTCGTTTTGGATAGCGAAATGGAAGGCACGTTCACAGCTGTATCATGAGAACTAGATGAAAGCCATTGACGGTGGTGAACATTGAAATCACCTAATATGATGATTTCAGAGAAAGGAGAAGAAGAGAGACTGTGCTCTATTTTGGAGTTTAAATAGTCGAAGAATTTAGGATAGTCAGTGGAATTAGGAGATAAATAAACAGAACAAATGAATTTAGTCGTAGAATGGCAAGAGAGCCTAAGCCATAAGGTGGAAAATTTGGAAGACTCCAAATTAGAGACACGAGAACAAACGACATCGTTGCGCACGTATGCACAACAACCGCCTTTGGCTGAAAATTGAGGATAGAGACAGTAGGAGGAAACAGAATAGGGTTTGCTATCAGAACTGCTCAGACATCTGAGTTTCGGTCAAGAATAAGAGGTGAGGTCTAGAAGAAGAGAGGTGATGTTCAACAAAGTGGAAATTAGAGTGCAGACCGCGAATGTTGCAGAAATTAATGAAAAAAATAGACCGTGCATCAAGACGAGCCGGCAGCTGTGTCCTTGTGGCACCAATCCCATCACCGGAGGCCACCAACTCCCAAGTGGTGATGGGGAAGGGGTGGATGGGGGGATATATTTGGAAGCCGCCCCGTGGCTTCTCCGAGGCTACTTTTCTCGAGGCCATCATTTAGTTTTTTTTAATTTTCTTTTAAAGGGTGTCTGTATTAATGTTCTGTGTGTGAAAAGGAGAGTTTACTCCGACTTAGTAGAAGGTGAGCGCGAAATGGAACGAACCATTGGGCACCGGGATGAGATTGGAATCCCCTTAGCATCCCATATACCCAATGGGGGTAATCTCATCGCCTCGGGAGCGCTACTTCCCTCCCTATATATATATATATATATATATATATATATATATATATATATATATATATATATATATATATATATATATATATATATATATATATATATATATATATATATATATATATATATATATATATATATATATATATATATATATATATATATATATATATATATATATATATATATATATATATATATATATATATATATATATATATATATATATATATATATATATATATATATATATATATATATATATATATATATATATATATATATATATATATATATATATATATATATATATATATATATATATATATATATATATATATATATATATATATATATATATATATATATATATATATATATATATATATATATATATATGCTAAATAAATGAAAATTCCTTTATGGGAATTTCTTCTAAATTCAGTAGTATGTTGTATTCAAAATCTTATTCTGATAACGTTACAACACGGGACTGAAAAGCTAATTGATTCTTGATAAGTTCCAATGAAGAATATAATCAGCTGCTTAAAAAACTACGGAATTTTTTTTTAGCAATATTTTACAACTTTTGCGTTTTTTTTTTTTTTTTTTTTTTCTGATTAATCTTATGACAGGTAGACAAATCGACTATACTATTTCCTTAATAAATACTTTTATTACATGATAAAAACAGACAACTTGCTATTAACGTGACATTTTAAATCAGCAAAAAGAGTTAGAAAAAAAATTTAAACTATGTAATAAAGTTACAAATTTGTTTTAGCAATCTTATATTTTTGAAAAAAGGTAAAATAAAACACATACAAAATAATAATGTTTGTTCCTGCGTAGTTTTCTTACAATAGTTTCTTAACTTTCTTTGAATTTTTTCTTTCGAAGAACTTAAGTTATTAAAAATCTTTAAGCAATATATTCTCATAATAAACTTTTTTAAAGCAAAATTTTCAATATGTGAAGAACAAAATTTGTAATTTAAATCGGCGCTATACCCAAATCGTCGACAGGAAAAGTAGTCGACAGGTCAAAGGGCCGACACTTTTGAAAAAAATGTGTCGATCACTTTTCTTTTCAATTTCAACGTGTCAATGCTTTGGCCACATGTGAAAAAAAATGTGTCGGCTGTTTGACCAACATCGTATTATTTTTATTTCGATACAATCGAAACGTAAGCCTATTTTTAAATTTTATTATTATAATAATTATGAATATATTTTTTTATTTTTTATATATTATTTTAGACGAACATTTGTCTACGGGGGGCTCTGCCCCCCGTACCCCCGAACCCGTGAGTGATGATGATATATATCTTTCGATTAATCGATATCGATATATAGTGTCGACGATTTGGACGAGTTATAAAAAAAGTTGTCGGCCCTTTGACCTTACCAAAAAAAGTTGTCGACGTTTTGGACAAGTGAGAGAATTTTGTTAATGTTTTTTTCAAAAGTGTCGGCCCTTTGACCTGTCGATTACTTTTCCTGTCGACGATTTGGGGTAATCCCGTTTAAATCATTCCTAATTTTATTTACAACAGCTAAGTTTATTTTCATGAAATTTTTATTAAATTCTTCGCAAAAAAATCTTTTCAGAAGATTTTAAAAAATATGAAGAAGTTATTTGAGAGCATAATCAACCTTTGGTTCTCCGTTAAATGTTAGTATTGTTTTAATCTTGTAAATTAATACTCATCATTTAATTAAGATATTATATGCTGAAGTCTAGTCACACACAGTACAGATCTTTGATTTGTGAAGTTAATATTTTTTTGACTAAGGCTCCACAGACATATATATATCTCATACCATTCAGCTCATTTTCAACTCGTAAACGTGTTGAATGAACAAAATTTCACACTTGCTTGACAGTGGAACATTGTAATCATCGTTATTACTCACATTACAGTCAGTAATATTTATTAGTTCTGATGACAAAAATTACGCGAATCACCATCTTCTCAGTTTTTTAATGTACTAATTTTGAAAAGAGAATTTACTGCAGCTCTTTCAAGTTCAAGCTGGAAACAAGTTGGGTTGTCATTCCAACCTCCAGATCCTCTAATATCTCTAAAACAATTTTCTAAAGGATCTTGACATAGCCTGCGCGTGTAAATGTACTGAAAGCTGAAGGCCGTCAACTCTTGAAAAAGCAATTGGACACCGTTAACATATACACTAATGACTTCCAAAACTGTCATAATTCTTTACATTCACAATACGCAGATGATACCGCAATTCTAATAACAAACAGTAATATAGATACATTTAACACAAAAGTAAATAATGTATTAGAAAATACTGTAACACGGGTAGAGGCAAACAGACTTTCCTTTAAAATACTTAATAATGACAAAAGTTAAAACTCCTATCAAGCTAAATGTCATGTCAAGATATACAATCGTAAATAGAACTACATCTGCAAAAGTATTAACAAACAGTAATATAGATACATTTAACACAAAAGTAAATAATGTTTAGAAAATTGTAACATGGGTAGAGGCAAACAGACTTTCCTTTAAAATACTTAATAATGACAAAAGTTAAAACTCCTATCAAGCTAAATGTCATGTCAAGATATACAATCGTAAATAGAACTACATCTGCAAAAGTATTAGGAGTTATTTCCGATAAGAAACTTTCCTTCAAAAACCACATAAATACTTACTATGCATTCCCAAAGATAAGAAAGGTTATTCCAAAATATGCACTAAAAAACCTATATTACATCCCTGTGTACCCTCACCTAATATATAATTTACCAGTATGGGAATGTGCAAGTGTATATCTGCTACAACAACCCTTAATAAAACTACATAAAAAAATAATTCGTATAATATCTGGATCATGCAATTAATTTGAATATACAAGCCCACTCTTCAAACAATTATCCATACTCAAATAACAAGATGTGGTCACACTTACAATGAGTATCCAAATTTCAATATCATAAATGGAATGTCAAATAAATTACTGACAAATTTAATAATGTATAACCAAAATGTAAGAAGACCAAATTTGCACAGCATACTCTCATACACACTAAGTAAAACAAAGTACACACTAACCAAATCTCGGAGAACTATATCATACAATGGCACTCTGAAAAATGGAATGATCTTCCAAAAAAACATTCAAGAATTAACAACATTTTCCACATTTCGTAAACATGTCAAAAAACACTTAAAATACTAAAGTACCCTACCTAACCACCTAGATCCGCACTAACTCAAAATCACAATTTTTGTTATTACTTGTATAGTAACAATCTTTAGTATTATTACGGTTCATATTATTATAAATATTGTCATTATTATTTTTGAAATTAATATTAATATTATTATTGTTAATTTTTATTATTATTATATTATTATTATTATTATTATTATTATTATTATTATTATTATTATTATTATTATTATTATTATTATTATTATTATTATTATTATTATTATTATTATTATTATTATTATTATTATTATTATTATTATTATTATTATTATTATTATTATTATTATTATTATTATTATTATTATTATTATTATTATTATTATTATTATTATTATTATTATTATTATTATTATTATTATTATTATTATTATTATTATTATTATTATTATTATTATTATTATTATTATTATTATTATTATTATTATTATTATTATTATTATTATTATTATTATTATTATTATTATTATTATTATTATTATTCTTATCGCTGTAACAATTATTAGCTTAGAGTTATCTCAGTATTATAATTGTTATAGTAATTTTTTTTTTATTTTTTTTTTTATCATTTTTTTTTTAATAAATGATTAGGTTAAGATTATTATTATAATGTATTATAAAACTGATCATTATAAAATTTACAATATTCAAATTTTGGAATATTACAGTGTGTATTTTATTTTGTATAATTTTAAGGGGCTCAAACCATGAATTCGTCTCCCCAGAAACCCATTTCAGTTTAGTATCAAAACATAAAGTACACGATATTTGTATATGTAAATTGTAATTGAAAAAATAAATAAAGATTAAAGATTAAAAATCATTTTTATTATTATTATTATTATTATTATTATTATTATTATTTTTATTATTATTATTATTATTATTATTATTATTATTATTATTATTATTATTATTATTATTATTATTATTATTATTATTATTATTATTATTATTATATTATTATTATTATTATTATTATTATTATTATTATTATTATTATTATTATTATTATTATTATTATTATTATTATTATTATTATTATTATTATTATTATTATTATTATTATTATTATTATTATTATTACTGCTTTTTTAGATTGATATTTAAATAGTATTTTTTACATAAATTTATTTTCATGACTATTAATATTTAAATAATATGCATAATAATATTAAGATTTTTTAAGAGTAACCGAAACAAGAAAAGAAAACGACTTTTATATTCGCATTTTCCAACCTACAAAAAAAAAAAATTACATTTTTTTTTTTTTTTTAAATTTCCTTCAGTATGTTAACGTTTGAACAAATATATGAGTAAGTGTATGCATTTATATTTACATTTAGGTATATATGCTTGTTTATATATATGTAGATAGGTATGTAGAATGTGTGTCTGTATCACTGTATGTATGAAATGTATTTACGTATAAGGAAAAATATTTTCTTTTCAAAATTTTCTCAGGATATATATATATTAGTAATGGATCGGATGTCATATTTTCCAATTTGAGGATGCGGATGCGGATGCAGATGTTGAATTTTGGAGAAGTGCGGATGCGGATGCGGATGTTGAATTTTCGAAAAGTTCGGATGAGGATGCGGATGTTAATTTTGATGAGGAGGCGGATGCGGATGTTAATTATTTTTTTATATATATATATATATATATATATATATATATATATATATATATATATATATATATATATATATATATATATATATATATATATATATATATATATATATATATAATATATCACCTTTCCCACTTTCGTGAGGTGGTGCCCGCCACAATTCCCTTACAAACATAACTATTCTTACCTTTCAACGCTTTCACCACCTCCCTCCATCTCTGTCTTTACAAATCTTCTACCCTCGTCTAAACTCAAATTCCTTCCATCAAAATCACTCTCACTCCATCCATCCATCTCCACTTCGGCCTTCCCCTCCCCCTACCCTTCCCCTATCTACATCGGATCTACGTACCTTGCCAACCATTCTGTTCTCTTTCATTCTTCACATATGTCCAAACCATTTTAGCACATCCTCCTCCTCTCTATCAATTACACCCTTCTTCCATTTACACATCTTCCTTATTCTTTCACTAACATCTTCCTTATTCTTTCATTTCTAATCCTATCAATCCTTCTCAATTTATATATCGCTCTCAAATCTTTCATCTCAAAGACATTGAAACTTTTTCTCGACCGAGCACTTATCGTCTATGTTTCACACACATACAATACAGAAGGTGAACACATACATTCAAACATTCTTATCTTTATTTCTTTCGAAATTTTTCCTTTCTTCCATACTTTCTTAGGCCCCCCAATACTTTCATTCCTTCTACCACTCTGTTCTTTATTCCTTTTTCCGTAACACCCTTACCTTCCACCCAACATTACTAGATATTTGAATTCATTCACCTCCTCAAGTTTCCATTCTCACACTTCTACAAACCAATTCCTCCCTCCACATTTCCTCATCCCCACCTCCAATCCTCATAACTTTATTCTTCGCTGGATTGAATTTCAATCTTGTGTTTGCACATTTCCCTTCAAACTCTCTCACAAGTATTCTCATCTTTTCTCCAGATTCTGCCACCAACACATGCCGTATCATCTGGAAAAAGTAAAACATACACTTCACATTCACCCTCCATATTTCTCAACGTAATACTCTTCCCTTCTCTCTCCATTTTTCTAAGTAAACCATTCATCAATAGATTAAATAACATGGAGATATTACAAACCCCTGTCTCAATCCTACTCCTATGCTAAACCAATCCGATAGTTCTCTCTTCACCCTCACTCTTGATCTACAATTCGCATATATATATATATATATATATATATATATATATATATATATATATATATATATATATATATATATATATATATATATATATATATATATATATATATATATATATATATATATTAGTGGATGGATCGGATGTCATATTTTCTAATTTGCGGATGCGGATGCGGATGTTGAATTTTTGAAAGTGCGGATGCGGATGCGGATGCGGAATGTTGAATTTCCGAAAGTGCGGATGCGGATGCGGATGTTGAATTTTCGAAGATGCGGATGCGGATGCGGATGTTGATTTTATGCGGATGCGGATGCCATCATAATATATATATATATATATATATATATATATATATATATATATATATATATATATATATATATATATATATATATATATATATATATATATATATATATATATATATATATATATATATATATATATATATATATATATATATATATATATATATATATATATATATATATATATATATATATATATATATATATAGATATATATATATATATATATATATATATATATATATATATATATATATATATATATATATATATATATATATATATATATATATATATATATAGGGACCGACCGGGGCCGGGGCTGAGGTTGCCTAAAATTTGTAAAGAGGTCAAAAGCACTGAAATTTTAGGTTAAGGAATTTAGATGTAAATTTAATTGAGTTTTATTAATTGTAAGGAAGGAATAGAATAGTCAACATTCACTTAAATTAATGATCATATTCATTTTCTCTGAAAAAGTATTAGAAAATTACAGATTTTGTATAGTAAAAGTTTTTAAAAAAAACAAAAATTTAAAAAAAAAAAATTAATTCATAATAGTGATTTAATTAACAGGTTTACCAAGGTAACACCCTAAGGTAAAGTTTGAAAAAATTTAAGATATAAAATCATCAATATAACCTGTATTCATACATATTGTTATTTTATTGCTGTGCATCAAATTTGTATCATTTAGCTACATTATTTCAAAATTATTATTATGCTTATACTTTCAGTCAATATGGCTAAAAGATCAGCTTCAGCAGTATGGGAGTACTTTACAATGTTTCAGCAGTGGCGGCTCGTGTAAACTTGGCAGAGAGGGGCTGCAAGTTTATATATATATATATATATATAATATATATATATATATATATATATATATATATATATAATATATATATATATATATATATATATATGTTATTATATATAGCTGCGTTCAGAAAACGAGAGACCCAGTGAGCTAAGAAGGCCTTAGCAACTGTTTCTGCAGTAACGTTAGGAATAGGAATAGCCTCTGGCCAGCGAGTGAAGCAGTCGACACAAGTGAGAAGGTAAGAACAACTATCTGAAGGAGGGATAGGACCGACGAGATCAACATGGACATGTTGAAACCGTTCACCCGGAGGCAGAAACTCACCAAGGGGAGCCTTGGTTTGTCGATGAACTTTGTTCCTCTGGCAGGAGAGACAAGCGCGTGCCCAAGTCTTGAGATCACTCTGCATGTTCGGCCAGACAAAACGGGAAGCTACCAGCTTCTGTGTGGCCGAAATCCCTGGATGGGCGAGGTCATGCAGTGAGTGGAAGACCTATTTCCTGAAGGAAGAAGGGACCAATGGTCGAGGAGAACCTGTAGAAGCATTGCAGACGAGCGGTCGAGCAATACCTGGCAGGTGAAGAGATTGAAGATGAAGAGAAGTAAA
>SEYY01023591.1:30000-37500 GCA_009176605.1 Armadillidium nasatum
TAGGGCCTTGCATGTGAGTGGTGGTGATGTGTGTAAAAATTTTATATATATATATATATATATATATATATAATTTATATATTTATATATATATATATATATATTATATTATATATATATATATATATATATATATATATATATATATATAACAATGGTGTTATCCAGTGCTTAGGTTTCGGACTGTTTTTATCAGGTATTTGGTTAGAAACCTGCATATCTGAATGTGTTTGTAGAAATACTTTAATTTTATTATAAATAGATATATTTATTTATATCACTATTATTTGACGTTATTATTAAGGAAGTTATTTTATGGCTGAACAACTATATCAAGATACGCTCCAGAGACAGTTATCACCAAACACGATAATGAAAGTGCCAGTAATTATGTACACATTTTCAGTGACTGAGTTTATCCAGAGATGCGTAGATTGTTTCTTGGGGCTTATCAAGATCGTAATGTCAAATTTATATTGCTCATGTTGTCCAGTCATGATATAGTGACCAAACAGATGAAATTTCATGTCTTGCCTGACCCCACAATCACCAGTACTTTAATATCAAATATCTCCTGTAGTTAATATTGGAAAGTAGGGTTCGTAATCTTTATCTACCTATAACATCCTACTAAAATTTCTTCTACTTTTTCATGAGAAATGGTAATATATATATATATATATATATATATATATATATATCTATATATATATATATATATATATATATATATATATATATATATATATATATCTTCTTCTTCTTCAGCTCCCAGGTAGGCATTATCTGCATATCAGTTGGTTCACTCTAGCTCTCCAGTTTCTCCGATCGGAAAAAAAGCGTTGCTCTTCCTCAGCTCACCCAGGTCTGGGGAGCCAAATTTTACAAGCACCGCATCAATCACATTTTTACCACCTTCTCCTCGGCCTTCTTTCCTTTGGTCTTCACTCCCAATACCTTTCCACCATCCTTTAGTTATCATTTCTTCCACCCACCTTAGTTGAGCTTTTTTTTTATCTTGCTTATAATCAAGCATGCTTCTACCCTTTATCTAATTTTCTTACTTCTCACCCTATCTCATTTATTCTTTTCTTACATAGTTATGAGGAGTATCATTTCAGAAGCCTGTATTCTGTATCCTTTTCGATGCATCAATATCGGTGCAAGAATGATCTCAAAAATGACTTTCTTTACCTGTAAAAGTACTTCGCATTCTTCAGCAATGGATAGAAAACCCTCTACATATCTGCCATATTTACTAATTCTCTCTTTGATGCTGCTATCTACATCTCTTTCTCTCTCGAATACACTTCCAAAATACTTAACAGATTCAACCTCTTCTATCTTCCTTCCATCGATCTGAATGTTTAGTCCTTCCCCCTTCTCTCTCTCTCTCCTTATCCTCAGTATCACGGTTTTGTCCATAGTTTTCCTCATACCATTCACTTCAAAACACTCATTCCATTTACTTATCCCTGTTTCTAATTCCTCTTTATTCACACTCCAGAACGAACTCTTTTGCCTATGCAAAAATACCATAATCTGCTTCTCCTTCCCACTGCTCCTTAAATCACTGAATAATCTTGTCTATGTAAGCAACTATAGCAAAAGGTGACAACACACTGCCTTGCTTCACTTTTGCTTTCTTTTCAAACCATCTTTCATTTTCATGTTCAGTAAGTACTGTGCAAGAACAGTACTCGTACAGACTTTTGTTTTCTCTCAACAATCTACCTGATATCCCGTAATCTCTTTCCAAACTCCTCGACAAATTATTTCTGGATAACGAATCAGAAATTCTGCAAATCTATAAAAGTAACCTTTACTCCGATGTTATATTAACATATTTTCTCCACAATCTGTCCCAAACGGAGGATAAGATCCGTTGTTCTTCTACCTTATCTACAACTATGCTGTTCTTCACCCAGTGAAGAGACTTCATTCTCTTTTCTATATCCCTGTAATTTGAGCAAATGACAGAATATCCTTTGTCTATGTGCATTTGAATTATTATTGTCTTTCTCTTTTTATGGCACTTGACCCTCACACCAATGCATGTTCAGTAATCGCAATTTATAAGTTTTAATTTGTTCGCCTGCATCTTTTATCAGCTCTGTCCATATTCCATCCTCTCCTGGAGCTTTACTATTTTCCATTTTGGAAAACGTTAACTCAAACTCCTCCCTCGTGAGCTCCTCAATTATATCACTCCTCTCCTCTTGATTTTGTCCTTCCTCTTCCACATTCAGCAAATATTCTTAATACTCTGTCCATCTTTCGTTAATTTTTCATGATGTCGCCAATACCTTACCTTGAACATTTTTTTTGTTTACTTTGGATTTATCTATCCTGTAGGATTTTGTCCGTCCATATATTAAGGACTTTTTTCCTCTGAGTTCTTCCTTCAAACTCTCTCCCAACATCCTCCAGATCTCTCTCTCTCTCTCTCTCTCAGCTCTTTTCTTCACTGCCTTTGCTTCATTTCTGACCAGCACATATTCCATTCTAGATTTCAGAGTTGTCCTTCTCATCATTCCCTCACCCTTTTGATCTTCTGCTTTATTGCTCTTTTCACTTTTTCCTTCCACCAAGATGTGTGCCTTTTACTTCCACTACCCTTCCATTCTTCTCTTTACAACTTTACTGCCACCACTTTTTAAAATTTCTCAATATCTGCCTATGTACTCTCTCCTTCCTCCTACAGCTCATTCATCTTTCGTTCACCTTGCTTTCATACTCAGCTCGTATATTCTGCAATTTGATGCTTTTAATTTTTATAACCTTTCCTTTATATACTGGCTGTTTCCTAAAGTTATCTTAATTTTTGTTACTATCATCGTATGGTCTGAATCTAAAGACAAACCAGGTATAACTTTGCCCATATCACCCAAATAGTGCGCACGATTCTCTTATTTGATGAGATAAAATAATCTATTGTAGATTCTAATCAAAACTTCTTGTAGTCTGACTACATCTGTATACTGTATAAATATGCGACTCTCTATAGTAATATTTCAAACCGTTTAATTTTTTTATGTTGTTTCTTATAAAGGCCTATATATATATATATATATTATATAATATATATATATATATATATATATATAATATATATTATATATATATATATAATATTATATATATATATATATAATATATTATAAATATATATATATATATAGGTAAAGGTGGAGATTGTTTCTGAGTTTCGATTGTTAAAAAATATCGAAAATCGAAAATATCGGAGAAGCCTATCGTTAAACAAGAGAGTTGCCAGAGGTACTATTACTAGACATACACACAATTATTATTACTTACTATTTCTAGCAGAACCTAATTCGACTTATCATAACCTGAACTACCGAAATTGCCGTAAAAAGAGGCCTAACCTACACAAGAAGTTGCCGTAAAAGAGACCTAACGTACACAAGAACGTTTGCACGGCATAGTAGCCTAGGACTAATTATAGGTAAAAAGTATCGATTAAAATAAAATATCGACATAAAAAAATATCGATATAAAAAATATCGAAACTCAGAAACAATCTCACCTAAGCCTATATATATTATATATATATATATAATATATAATATATATATATATATATATTATAATATATTATTATATATATATATTATATATATATAATAATATATATATATATATATATATAATATATTATATATATATATATATATATATATATATATATATATATATTATATATATATATATATATATATATATATATATATATATATATATAATGATATATATATATATATATATAGAGAGAGAGAGAGAGAGAGAGAGAGAGAGAGAGAGAGAGAGAAAGGCCCTGTGTGAGAGAGGTGAAGAGACGTCAACGGAGGCCGGGTGTACTTCGGGTTTCTATTTGGAGTCGGATCATCGTCTGCTTGTAGGAGTGTGGTGGCCACCAGTTCTCTTCGGACTCGCCCGTGTTTTTGGTTGGCTCACTGTGATCGCCGAGTCGTATTGGGAAAACACAGTAATGTCGAACTACCAACTCTCACACAGCCCCTATATATGGCTCACTGTGGTCGCTAAGTCATGTAGCCTATGCGAAGGAGAGTGTCAAGCTGCCGACTCTCGCACAGCTCTTTGAGCCGGAGGATCTATCTCAGAGAGATAGTGAGTGGGAGAAAACGAGGTTTAACTGCTCATCCTTCTCGACTCTAGGGATCGAGAGGAATTATCTCATGACTGGATAACAAAATCACTGTCTGGTCAGCTGTAGAAGCTGAGGAAACTTCTGCTTCAGCCAGGAGAACATCCGCCTCTCTTCTCAGGCAGGACAAGCAGCATCTTCAGCAGGATATCCAGAGGAGTCTTCTTTGACAGCTTGTGTAAAAAAGTAGGGTACTAATTTTTAAGTCTATCAATACCTCGATCCTAAACTATTTCTAGTTTTACCTCCTTTATAAAGTAGGATTGAATAACTCAGAAAAGTTTTCTACTTTTCATGCCTCGTGTTGGTTAAATTTAACATAATTTTACAACAACCTGATTCTTGAAATGCTTCTTTAAAATAACATTAAATATTTTATTCAAGAACATTATTTTCAATATTATTCAATAATACATATTAAAATACAATGAAATCAAAAGTTTCACAAACTTTTTTATTTAATAAAAGAATATAAAATATTATATAAATTTAAGTTTACATGCTTTTAGTCAATATCTAAAATAGTTACTGATAAATATTTTAACCAAAAAAAATAAATAAATAAATAAATAAATAAATTAAATAAAATATTAAGAAAAGCGCGGGAAAATCCACGCAAAGTCATTTAGGAAATTCATAGACTTTAAGAGGAAATTAATCACATTTTAAGTTAAATTTATTACAAGTTTGCTATTTATATTTAATTAAAAAGATTTTTATTTATTCTGATAAATTTAAATTTTTATTACATCTTTTGCAATCACTATTTTTATTAAACATTTTATTTTTATTTAATTATGTTTTTTAAAAAAGAAGAAAAATTTCATGAAAAACTGATAACCGATTCACCGTAAATTCTGGCGGAAAATCATAGAAAACGTCTCTCAGAAAATTGGGTAACTGTACTAAAACATATTATTTAAAAAAATAAATCACTTGTTAGCTATCACTAACAAGTGAATTCATTTTCAAAATTTAATTTTTTTTTTTTTTTTTTTTTTTTCGGATTTGTTTGATTGAAAAATTCATGTCTTTAAGAAGGATGAGAAAAAAATGAAGATATTTGGGTAGATATTACAATTATTTTACAGTCTTATAAAACCCAGCTACTCAAGATTTTGTGAAGCGAGTTACATTCTGCAAGATGAAAAAAATATTAAAATTTATTAGCATTTTCAAACATTCATTATAATTTATGTTAAATAAACCATTGGAAGTTTTTCCAAATTAGATTTTAAGTAAATATAATTGGATTAAATATCGTAAATAATTAAGCATCATTTCTTATTAAAAGATTGGAACAATTGCCACCGGTGATGTACCAGTCTTTTATATCTTCATAGACTTTCTTCACTCTAAAAAGGAAATATAAAATAAAAAAAACTATAAATTACATTAATCGAAATAATGTATAGTGAATAGAATAAAATTAAGTATAAAAATAACTAAAAATTTGTTACTGCTAAAATATTTACAGAAATAGTCTTTTTCTTAAAAATATAAGAATAATGAAAAATAGAATTGATATTTAGATATTTTTAATGCAAAATAAATATAAAAAAATTAAATTTTTCTACCTTGCGAAAGGAGAATGAAGTTTTTTGCATAAATCACAGATTAATGGTTTGTAAGGAGTTCCCACATCTATTTCATAATCTTCTTGCCATTTAAAATATCTTATATATATATATATATATATATATATATATATATATTATATATATATATATATATATATATATATATATAATATATATATATATATATATATATATATTTTTTTTTTTATACTCTACACCATATAGTATATATATATATATATATATATATATATATATATATATATATATATATATATATATATATATATATATATATATATATATATATATATAATATATATATATATATATTATTATATATAATATATATATATATATATATATATATTAGTATATATATATATATATATATATATAATATATATATATATATAATATATATATATATAATATATTAATACACTGCTCACGGGCAGAGCCCTTTTCAAGGAGGGGCATAATTAAAGAATAAAAGAAAATCCACCCAGACTAACGCAGATCTCTTTGGTGAGCGTAGACAGAGAATTTAAAGAGAGGTAGATTAAATGCAGCAAGAAAACAGAAGGTAGAGAGTTCCACAGAACAGAGGTGGCTGGAAAGGAGGAGCCTAGAGTCTGCAAAGCCCACACAAAATACATTATTTCTAGTTACGGCTATGTCTAAGCCACAAGGTGGAAAATTCGGAAGACTCCAAATTAGAGACACGAGAACATCATCATTGCGCACGTGTGCACAACAACTGCCTTTGGCTTAAAATTTAGGATAGAGACAGTAGGAGGAAACAGAAAAGAATTTACCATCAGAACGCTCAAACACCTGAGTTTCGGTCAAGAATAAGAGGTGAGGTCTAGAAGAAGAGAGGTGATGTTCAACAAAGTGAAAATTGGATTGAAGACGCGAATGTTGCAGAAATTAATGACAAAAAAAAAACAGAACATGAATCCGGAACATCCGGCTGTAAATTCATGGTGACACCAACCTCATCACAGGAGGCTACTAACTCCAAAATGGTGATGGCGAGGGGATGAATGAGAAGCTACCTTTGGAATCTGCCCCCTGGGATTCTCCGGGGCAGTTGTTGATGACGCCATATTTATTATATGTTTTATATAAAGGATATTTTGTCTGAAATAGTGTTTTATGTGTGTGAAAGGAGAGCCGACTCCGTGTAGAAGAATTTGAAGATGAGTGCGAAACGGTGGGTACCATTGGGCACCAGGATCAGATGAAAATTACCCTTAACATCCAATATACCCAATGGGGGTAATCTTATCGCCTCTGGAGCGCTTCTTCCCTCCCCATATATATATATATAATAATATATATATATATAATATATATATATATATATATATATATATATATATATATATATATATATATATATATATATATATATATATATTATATATATATATATATATATATATATATATATATATAATATATATATATATATATATATATATATATATATATATATATATATTATATATATATATTACATCACTACCACTCATGGGCAAAGTCCTATTCAAGAAGGGGAGGGGGTGTTATAGTAAATAAAACAATATATATATATATATATATATATATATATATATATATATATATATTATATATATATATATATATATATATATATATATATATTATATATATTATATATAATTCATTTAAATATATAAAAAAAAAAAAAAAAAATATATA
>SEYY01023591.1:45000-72500 GCA_009176605.1 Armadillidium nasatum
ATTTTGCAACATGCGATGGTGACCCCTTTGACAAGACCTTTACTAACATACTAACAGATGGATTGGACGGAGAGGGCCAGTGGAGTGGAAACCCCGATCACCTGATCTAAAGCTCTTGATTATTTCCTTTGGGATCATCTCAAATCTGTTGTGTACAAAAATCATCCCCGCACCATTGATGATTCAATGAATGCAGTAACAACTACATGCCAAATGATCATCCATGAGACCCTCAAGAGTGTGAAAGACAGTTTCATGAAGGGAATAGATGCGTGTTTAAATGAAGAGGGTGTTCACTTTTAGTATGCGTTATGATTAAATAAAGCATTACATATTAATTTCAATTTCCTTTACAAAACCTGTATGACACGCGACATCTGGAACATACATACATACGTAAATATATATATATATATATATATATATATATATATATATATATATATATATATATATATATATATATATATTATATATATATATATATATATTTATATATTCTTTACTTGTCTTTCTTTTCTTAATTAGTCCATAGGGAACTAAAACATCTGAATCCCTTCGATAAGTCATTGTCCAGTTGAAGAAGTTTGCGTAGTTTTCCAGCTTAACATCTTCAAATCCTTTCAAAACAAATTCGAAAAGAATATATATATATATATATATATATATATATATATATATATATATATATATATATATATATATATATATATATATATATATATATATATATATTATATATATATATATATATATATATATTTCCTTTCACCTCTTTGTTGGCAAAGGCAAGAGACCTACTAAAATATTCACCAGAGTAAGGAGGAAAGTCGGAAATTTGCTCAAATTAAAGGCCGACATGGCCTAATACACGTTGTTTGAAGGTGTGTAAGACATAAGAAGTTGGGAAAATAGATTATGAGAGTGTGTTCCAGACTTTATCAGTATAGGTACATGAAAGATTGAGAATGGCTGTTAAGATAAATAAAGTATGAGACTGTGTAGAAACACGAGTCGCACGAACCCTTCTCAATGGAGGAGGTATGAGACGGGAGAGTTTAGAAGAGCAATGTCCGTTGTAATAGCGATAGCATAGAGAAAGTGATGCAACAATTCGACGGGAAGAAAGAGACTGGAGAGGGTTAGTAAGAGCAGGAGAATTGATGAGACGAAAAGCCCGAGAATGGCTGTATGTGTGGAACCACTCCAGATGTGAGAGGCGTACTCCATACAGGGGAGAACAACACCCCTATACAGAGCAAGCAACTGGGGTGGAGTGAAGGAATACAGAAGTCGCCTCAGAACACCTAGCTTCTTAGAAGCTTGTTTATAAAGAAAGGTATTGTGAACTTTCCAAGAAAGATCATAAGAAAAAAGAAACAATTGAATATTAAGGAGAGATGAAGGTTTGAGTTAAGTCTTTTCGAAAAGATATCATAGTTGTGTGGAAGATTGTGTCTAGTGGAGAGATTGAGAAATTGAGATTTGGTGGCATGAAAACGACTATGTTTTCTCTGTCCCAGTTAGAAATCAGAGGTAGATCAGAGGTCATCTGCTCCAAGGCCACCTTCCTTGGGCCTATTGAATGTTGTTGGGAGGGGCGCTTTTTAAAATGAAAAGAGTAATGAAGGGTGGAGTCATCAGCATAGGAGTGGATAGGAGATAAAGTAACATAGTGAAAGTCATTAATGGAAAGTAGAAAAAGTGTTGGTGATAAGACAGATCCTTGAGGAACACCACTATTAATAGATTTAAAGGAAGAACTATGGCCATCTACAACAGCTGCTATAGTAAGACCGGAAAAGAAATCAGAGAGAAGATCACAGAGACAAGGATAGACTCCGAAAGAGGGAAGTTTGGAAATCAAATCTTTGTGCCAGACTCTATCGAAAACAAAATATTCACCGAAATGCGGAAGACCAAGAGTCAGAGAGAAGGGAAAGGAGATCAACAGTAGAGTGTTTCTTACGAAAGCCTTATTGGCGATCAGGGATAAGATTAGAAGAATTGAGATGTTTCCAAATCTTCCTGTTAAGGATAGATTAGAAATCTTTAGAAAGAATGAAGGTTAAAGAAATGGGAAGGGAGTTAAAGGTTTGGGAGGGGTCCCCCTTCTTTGGCCCAGGCTGGATGAATGCACTTTTCTAGAAAGAAGGGAAGGTTGAAGTAGAAAGACATAGACGAAATAGTTTACCAAGGCAGAGTGCAAGCTCGGAAATACAAGTTTTGAGAACCACAACAGTGATACCATCAGCACCGTATGCCTTCTTGTTGTTAAGCTCAGAGAGAGCAGAAATGACGTCTTTAGAAGAAATTACAATTTTAGGCATAAATAAGTTTGATGGGGTTGAAGGAGTAGGAACAGCTCCGGATTCTTTAAGGTTGAATTAGAGGCAAATGTTCGAGCGAAAGTTCACCTTTAGAGGAAGTAAAAATGGCAGTTATACCGTCTGAAAATACTAAAGGAGGAAAAGAGGAAGAAGCAAAGTTAGATAGAGTTGACTTTTTTTCAAAATGCCGGAAAGGGAGTGAGGAAGTAGAATCAGAAAGAATATTGTATTTTCTATGAAGAAATGAGTTTTTAGTGTTTACGGAGAATTGATTTTACCCGATTCCGGGATGAAATATAAGTTGCACGAGTTTTTGATGTTTGAAGACGACGGTAGTCCTTTAAGGCAGCATCCCTGTTGCTTAGAGCATGAGAACAGGTAGAGTTAAACCAAGGTTTCTTAGATTTATCAGAGAGAATCACCTCTGTTATGTTCTTGGCATAATCCGAAAGACTCCTCCCACGAAAACAGTAATTTTTCCATGGAAAATTAGAAAAGTTCAACCACAAGTCAGACCAGTTAGTGGCACAAAAATGTCAGAAACGGATCCACCCTGAAGGCGGGGACCGTTCTTGCTGAAGACTTGAAGAGACAGGACAAGATACAGAGATAAGAAGGTGTTAAGATGAACCCAGAGGAGGAAAGAGTTTCACAGTGTAAGGAAAAGGATAAGAAGTAAGGAAAAGATCAAGTATGTTGGGTTCATCACCAAGGCGATCAGGGATACGGTAGGAAGATTAATCAACTGTTCAAGGTTGTTCTGGATAGAAAATTGGAAGGCGAGTTCACTTGCTGTATCATGAGAACTAGATGAAAGCCATTGGCGGTGGTGAACATTGAATCACATAAAATGATGATTTTGGAGAAAGGAGAAGAAGAAAAAATGTGTTCTATTTTGGAGTTAAGATAGCAGAAGAATTTTGGATTGTCTGCAGAGATAGGAGATAGGTAGACAGAACAGATAAATTTAGTTGTAGAATTGCAAGAGAGTTTTAGTCATAAAGTAGAGAATTCAGGAGACTCCAAATTAGAGACACGAGAGCAAATAACATCGTTGTGCACATATGCGCAACAACCACCTTTGGCTGAAAATTGAGGATAGAGACATAAGGAGGAAACAGAGTTGGATTTACTGTCAGCGCACTCAACACCTGAGTTTTCGGTTAAAAACAAGAGATGAGGTCTAGAAGAAGAAAGGTGGTGTTCGACAAAGTGGAAATTACAAAAGAGACAGAGAATGTTGCAGAAGTTTAAGAAAAAAGAAACACCCTGAACCAGGGCAAGTTGGCTTGGTGTCTTGGTGGCGCAAACCCCATCACCGGAGGCCACCAACTCACAATTGGTGATGAAGGAAGGGATGGATAAGGGGGCATTCTTTAGATGCCGCCCCTCGAAATATCTCTGAGGCAGTTTTATGTTTCAACAATTGAAGTTGTATTTTAAAGGTAATGTACGAGTAAGAGAAAAGTACGAGTAAGAATATATATATATATATAAATATAATATAATTATATATATATATATATATATATATATATATATATATATATATATATATATATATATATATATATATATATATATATATATATATATATATATATATATATATATATATATATATATATATATATATATATATATATATATATATATATATATATATATATATATATATATATATATATATATATATATATATATATATAGGCAAGGGGAGGACGTAGTGCCGTCTGAAGAGATGCAGGTATCCCCAAGTGAGTATAACCCGTGGAGTGATAATATGGGCTTGAACATTCAGTTTCACCCCGTTTCCCTTTGGTTCTTTCCTTTTCGCGTTTCACTTTCTCAGAAGGTTTCCAAAGTACCTTCGTCTCATATTGGAATGTCTATGCTCCCATTACCTCTCCACCCTATTTCTAGGCATGTTTCCACAAATTTACAGTAGCCTACTCATACATTACCTTTTTAAACAAAACAAAAATGCTAAACATAAAGCTGCCTCGGAGATGCTTAGATTGGCGGCATCCAAAGAATGATCCTCATCCACCCCTCATCCCTCATTATTTGGGAGTTGGCGGCCTCTCTTCCGGCTTGCCCGAGAGCACGGTCTTCTCTTTTCATTAATTTCTGCAACATTCGCAGTCTTTTTTTCTAACTTTCCCTTAGTCGATCACCACCTCTTTTCATCTAAACCTTATCTCTTTTTCTTAACTAAAACTCAGGTACTTAAGTGCGCTGACAGCTAACCTTATTCTGTTACCTCCTACTATCTCTATCCTTAATTTTCAGCCAAAGGCGGATGATGCTCATATGTGCGAAACGATGTTGTTGCTCTCGTGTCTCTAATTTGGAGTCTACTGAATTCTCTCCTTCATGGCTTAAGTCCTCTAGCAATTCTACTACTAAATTTATTTGTTCTGTCTATATTTATTTCTTGATTCTACTGACTATAAAAAATTCTTCGATTATTTAAACTCCAAAATAGAGTACATTTTTTTTCACCTTTTACGTAATTTTATTGTTCACCGTCTCCAATGGTTTAAATTTTTTTTTCTCATTTGCCACCGCTCACGGGTCGAGCCCTTTTCTAGTAGAGGGTAGAAATTTAAAAAACAGAACAGATGTGGCTGGAAAGGAATCACCACAGCAAACAAGCCTGAGGTTTAATATATTTGCTAAAAATTCATGCGAAAGCATGGCACCCCTTGTGCTACGACGGCGATGCAATGGTGGTGGAATGCGAGAAGTCAATTCCCTCGAGCAACTGCAGTTGTAGTACCTATAGAATAGAAATAGTGCAGAGACAGAGGGTCAAGTGAGTTTGAAAGTAACTGACAGTTTATTATTTATTTTTAGCCTTAGACTCAACTTAATCCAAAAGAAATGTCTAACAGGAGATAACCCAAAGTGAGAACATTACTCCATACAAAATCGGATGAGACCCTTTTATAAATGGAGCAACTGTTCGGAAGAAAAAAATTCCAGTAGTCTGAACAGTATTTCCAGCTTCTTTAAAGCCGCTATAGCAACCATTGTGATGTGAAGTTTCCAAGAAAGTTTATTGTTTATATTTAGACAAAGAATGTTAAGGTTTTTTTACTGGTAAGACTGGAGAACCGTCAAAGGAGATAGGAAATTGGGAGGTGTTTATGAGAGTGTGAAATGGAGAAGTTGAGTTGAATTTCACAAGGTTGAGGCGACCCCATCGGGAAATCCCATCCAGATCGGCAAGAATGGAATCAGAAAGTTGAAGAAAAGTAGAAACTCTAGAAGCAAAGGAGGAACCAGACTTGAAATGTTTAAAAAATGGAGAGTTGAGTCATCGGCATAAGAATGAAAAGAGCTAGAAGTGGAGCTGAGAAGATCGATGATGAAAATAAAGAATAAAAGTTGGAAACAGAACAGAACCCTAAGGAACATCACAATTGACAGAAAAAGAGGAAGAGGTCGCTCCATCGACAACTGTCGATGTGGAACAGCTGAGAGAAAACTAGACATAAGAAAGCAAAGAGAAGAAGGAACCTCAAAGGAAGAGAGCTTAGAGAGTACTGACGCATGGCGCTCCCTGCCAAAAGAATTGGAACCAAGATCTCATGATCCATCATGTGAACTCGCCTACGACCTCTAACTATTGTTTTATTTCTTTAACCTTCGTTCTTTCTAAAGTTTTCGAATCTATCCTTAGCGTGAAAATTTGGAAACTCCTCAATTTTTCTAATCTTATTTCTTCTCGCCTTTATGGCTTCTATAAAGAACACTCTGCTCATAATTTTCTTTCATTTCCTTCTGACTCTTGGTCATCTCCTCTTCGGGGTTTCTGTGAATCTTTCCTTGTGCCTTTAGACATATCGAAAGCCTTCGATAGAGTCTGGAACAAAGGTTTGATATTCAAATTTTCCTCTTTCAATATCTTTCCTTCTCTCTATGACCTCTTTGATTTCATTTCTGGTCGTTCTATAGCAGTTGTTTTAGACCGCCATCGTTCTTCCTTTAAATCTATAAATAGTGGTGTTCCTGAGGGATCTGTCCTATCTTCAACATTTTTTCTATCTTTCATTAATAATATTCTCTCTATTACTTCATCACCTATCCACTCCTATGCTAATGAATCCACCCTTAATTCCTTCTTTCACTTTGAAAAACGTCCTTACCAACAGAAGATAATTGAAGCAAGAAGGATAGCCTTTGAGCAACTGACCTCTGATCTTTCTCGCATTTCAAATTGGGAGAGAGAAAACATGTTCGTTTTCAATGAATCAAAAACTCAATTCCTCCATCTTTCTACTCATCACAACTTTCCACACAACCATGACATCTTCATCGAAAACACTCGAGTCAAACCTCCATCTGTTCTCAATATTATCTTAGTTTTTTTTCTCGTGATCTTTCTTGGAAAGATCACATGACTTCTCTTTCTGAAGATGCTTCTTTTGGGAGTTCTGAGGCTCCTTCTTGATATTTTTACTCCACCCCAGTTGCTTGATCTTTACTGGTGCGTTGTTCACCCCTGTATGTAGTTCGCCTCATATGGTGGTTCCACAAATACAGCTCTTCTCGAATAAGTGGAGTCTATAACTTTTCGTCTTATAAATTCTAGTGCTCTTACTAACTTTCTCCAATCTTTTTCTGTCCGTCGAATAGTCGCGTCACTCTCTCTTTATATACTATCGCTGTTACAACGGATACTGCTCCTCTAAATTCTCACGACGCATACCTTCTCCATTGAGAAGGGCAAGTGCGATACGACTTTCTACAAAGTATCATCCTTTCTCTGTCCAACTCTAAAACCCCAGACTTAACCACTATGCTCTGTCTTACATTTACTCTAATGGTAAAGTCTGGAACAAACTCACTTTATCTGTTTTCGTAACTTCCTTTGACTTGCACACTTTTAAAGAATCAAACAGGATTGAATAATGAACAAATTTGTTGGTTGAAGACAGTAAAAGTAGGCAGGTTATTAATATGTTTAGCAAATATTCAGTTTTCTCACCAAGACGAAGTCAATAGCTCTCTGCCTTTTTCAGATATTCTTATATCCCATTCCTCAGATGGTTTTTCCTCTTCTATCTACCGCAAGCTTTCTTCCTCTTTACTCGATTTTAATTATCACAGTGCAACCTCATTCACGTACAAATCTTCCATCATCTCTACTTTCTTACACAGAGCTTTCCATATCACCTCTTCTTGGTGGTTTTTCCACCTGTAACTCTCTTATCTTAAAACGTTTTTTACATTCAACTTTTTCCTTTCATCTCTCATATATTCATCAATCAACAAGTTTATTTCGAACATCTACTGACCGATTATTCCTATCCCGACGGTCCCTAAACTTAATATATACCTTAAGATTCCATACTTTGGCTCATTATCCTCCACTTTTAATAAAGATCTTTATTTTACACTGCATCATCATTCAATGCTTAGCTCCTCTGTTATATAAGGTTTTAAGTGCGCAGGATGTGACTCCTGCTATGTGGGTCAGACAGGCCTACAACTGCAACTTAGGATTCTTAAGCATTTCGGTAAATTCTTTACAACACAACTTACGTATTCCAATCTTGAATTCTCAGCCATCCGCAATCATTCTCATTCAAACGACCACCCATTTCGCTCTACAGATTTTAATATTTTAGCTTCTAGTCCCTATGACTCTGACAGAAAGACATTGGAGTCTTTATACATAAAGAGTTTAAAACCTCAGGTAAATTCTTCTATATCCTCAGCCCCACTATTAATTGCATTATATTTTATAAATTTGTCAATATCTGCATGTACTAATTTATTTACTTATTTAATTTTGCTAAACATATTAATAACATGCCTGCTTTTACTGTCTTCAACCAACTAATTTGTTCATTATTAAGTGCTGCTTGATCCTTTAGGATGTTCATTTAACTTGATCCTATCGCATAACCCGTCATCCTTTTATGTGCTCTACGTTAACTTTAATTGTAAATTTTGATTTGTGAAGTTGTTATTATTTATTCTCGGTGTTAATCTATTTATTTTTCCTTTTAGTTAATTTGAAAATGGATTTTTATATAAATCCGAAACATTATTTGTTTAAAATATTTATTTGATTATTCATTTTATCATCACTATTAAATGTAAATTATTAATTACTTTCAATGCTGCTTCCTACGATGTTCGTAACATTTTTTATTTTTTGCAATAAGATTCATGAGTAACAAATCTATTGCTGATATATA
This sequence comes from Armadillidium nasatum, assembly GCA_009176605.1. Classification (NCBI taxonomy): domain Eukaryota; kingdom Metazoa; phylum Arthropoda; class Malacostraca; order Isopoda; family Armadillidiidae; genus Armadillidium; species Armadillidium nasatum. Next base: position 53,546 of record SEYY01023591.1, read on the forward strand.
TATATATATATATATATATATATATATATATATATATATATATATATATATATATATATATATATATATATATATATATATATATATATATATATATATATATATATATATATATATATATATTATAATATATATCCGTGTAAATAAATCGAAAAAATAATTTAAAAAATCATTATTAATTTTAATAAAAGGGAATAATAATAATAATAATAATAATAATAATAATAATAATAATAATAACAATAATAATAATAACAATAATAATAATAATAATAATAATAATAATAAAAATAATAATTATAATAATAATAATAATAATAATAATAATAATAATAATAATAATAATAATAATAATGATGATAATAATAAAAATAGATAAACAGATAATATTAATAAATTGATAATAATATAATAATAATAATAATAATAATAATAATAATAATAATAATAATAATAATAATAATAATAATAATAATAGTGAAAAATAATAATAATAATAATAATAATAATAATAATAATAATAATAATAATAATAATAATAATAATAATAATAATAATAAAAATGATGATAATATCGAAAATAATTAGGGATGGAGTAAAGTATCGGTATCGGTATCGAACTTTCAGGTATCGATATCGGCAAAAATACTGATACCAATACCGATATCAGATTTTTTTAAAGTAACTTAATCTTGCTGGCTTTCATTTTTTTGAATGTTCAATTTCTTTGGCTGTAGAGTTTCGAATACCACGAAACATTGTTTTTCTTGATTTATCAAATTTTCAATTAATTAATTACTAATTAACGGTTAATTAAACTTTTTGGCTTATATTCTATATCTCTGTTACTGCAGATACGATTTTGGTCAAATCAGGACATTTAACTCTTTGCATAGCATAGATCAACTTGTTATACTTAATTGTTCATTTATTTAATTTATTTAATAAATTATCTTGGAAACATCATATCACAAAGGTTGCTAAGGTTGCCTATAAAAAGCTGGGAGTTCTATTCAGATTGCTTAATTTTTTTCTTCTAAACAGTTACTCCAGTTATATAAGGGTCTTATCCGTCCTTGCATGAAGTATTGTTCTCACATTTGGGGTGGTTCCAGTTCCACTCTTCTTTTGGATAAGGTTGAGTCTAAGGCTAAAAGACTAACAAAATGTCCCCTACTTTCAACTTTGTTGACCCTCTTTCTTTGCGGGGCGACTTTGGCGCACTCTCTCTTTTCTACAGGTACTACAACGGCAGGTGCTCAAGGAAGCTGACCTCTCGCATTCCACCACCATCGCATAGTCCTCGCAGCACAAGGGGTACCTTGATTGCACATGAACTTTGTATGAGCATTACAAACTCAAGGCTTGATGTTGTGGTACCTCCTCCTTTCACGCCACAACTGTTCTGTGGAACTCTCTATCTTCTGCTTTTCCTGCTTTATTTTAAAAATAATTCTCTCTAAATGATTTGTCTTCGCCTACCTAGAAATCAACGTTAGGTTGGTTATTGGGTGTTTTTTTTTTATTTTTTATTTTTTAATTATGCCCCCTCCTTGAAAAGGGCTCTGCTCGTGAGTATAAGGTTATATATATATATATATATATATATATATATATATATATATATATATATATATATATATATATATATATATATATATATATATATATGTGTGTGTGTGTGTGTGTGTGTGTGTGTGTGTGTATGTGTGTGTGTATATACGAGGGAGGGAAGTAGGGCTCCGAGGAGATTAGATTACCCCCATTGGGTATATGGGATGTTAAGGGTACTTCCCATCATATCCCGGTGTCCTGTAGTTCGCTCCCTTTCGTGTTCATCTCCATCTTCTTCTACATGAAGTAGGTTCTTCTTAACACACATAAAACACTATTACAGACTAACATCCTTTCTTAAAAAAAGCAAATTAATAAAGGCGTCAACATCAGTAGCTTCTAGCCTCGGAGTAGCCCCGGGGGGCGGCTTCCAAAAATAGCCCTTCATCCACCCCTTCTCACATCACCACTTGGAAGCTGGTGGGCTCCAGTGATGGGGTTGGTGCCACCAGGATTTTGCAGTCGGTTTGTCCTGATGCACAGTCTATTTTTTTTATTAATTTCTACAACATTAGCGGTCTACACCAATTTCCAGATTCTTGAGCATCACTTTTCTTCTTCTAGACCTAACCTCTTGTTTTTGACCGAAACTCAGATGCTAGAGCGTTCTGATAGCAAACCCTATTCTTTTTCCTCTTGCTGTCCCTATTCTCAATTTTCAGCCAAAGGTTGTGCATATGGACACAACGATGTCGTTTGTTCTCGTACCTCTAATTTGGAGTCTTCCGAGGTTTCTACCTTATGGCTCAGGCTCTCTTGCCATTCTACAACTACATTCACTTGTTCTGTTTGTTTATCTCCTAATTCTACTGACTATCCTAAATTCTTTGACTATTTAAACTCCAAAATGGAGCACATTCTTTCTTCTTCTCTTTTCTTTGAAAAAAAATCATCATATTTGGTGATTTCATTATTCTCCACCTACAATTGCTTTCTTCTAGTTCTCATGATATAGCTGGTGAACGTGCCTTCCATTTCGCTATCCAGAACAACCTTGAACAGTTGGTACAGCTCCCTACTCGTATCCCTGATCGTCTAGGAGATGAACCCAACATTCTAGATATTTTTCTAACTTTAATCCTTCTCCTTATACTGTTAAACTCTTTCTTTCTCTGGGTTCCTCCGATCACCTTCTTATCTCTGTGCCTTCTACTATCTCTTCAAGTCTTCCACCCTATTGAAAGGAAACGTTTGTGGAGTTTCGTGACCGCAAGCTGGTTGGACTTGCAATCATATTTCTTTGATTTCCCCAGGAATGTTTAGTGCTCCCATGGGAAGGATCCCTCGAAGTGTGCAGAACGCATTACTGAGGTGATTCTCTTTGGCATGGAGGCGTACATTCCAAATTCTTTCCCATCTACTAAATCTAACAAACCTTAGTTTAACTTTGCTTGTTCTCGCGCTATCCACCACAGGGATGATCCCTTCAGGGATTGCCATCGTCTTTAAACAACATATACTTACGTAAATTATATTTCATCCTGGAATCGTGCAAAATCTATTCTTCGAGATACCAAAAACTCTTTTCTTCGCTGCAAATGCAATAATCTTTCTGGCTCTTCCTCCTCTCGACCTTTCTGTCATTTTGCAAAAAATGTTAACTAACTTTGCTTCTTCTTCTTTCCCTCCTCTAGTATCTTCCGACTGCCCAACTGCCGTTTTGCCTTCATCTAAAGCTGTACTCTTTGCTCAAACTTTTGCCTTTAATTCGGCCTTAGACGATTCCGGAGCTATTCCTCCTACTTCAACTCCTTCACTCTCATTTATGCATACAATTGTAATTCCTACTAAAGACGTCATTTCTGCTCTCACAGAGCTTAATATCAAGAAGACGTACGGTCCTGATGGTGTCCCTCCTCTGGTTCTCAAAACTTGTATTTTTGAGCTTGCACCCTGCCGTGGTAAACTATTTCGTCTCTGTCTTTTTACTTAAACCTGGAATCGTGCGCTCATTCAGCCTGTACCGAAGAAGGAAGACCACTTTTAACCCTCCAACTAACGTCCCATTTATTTAACTTCCGTTCTATCTAAAGTTTTCGAATCTATCCTTAACAAGTAGATCTGGAAACATCTCAATTCTTCAAATCTTATCTCTGATAGCCAGTATGACTTTCGTAAGAAACTCTCTACTGGTGATCTACTTTTCCTTCTCTCTGACTCTTGATCTTTCGTTCTAATTTATTTCAGAAAATCTTTTGCTGTCGCACTGGGCATTTCTAAAACCTTTGATAGCGTCTATTACAAAACTTTGATTTCATAACTTCCCTCCTTAAGAATCTATCCTTCTCTCTAATTTTCTTTCCTGTCGTTCTATAGTTGCTGTTGTAAAAGGCCACCGTATATCCTTTAAATCTATTAATAGTGGTGTTCTTCTGTATTCTTTCCTGTCCCCAAACCTTTTTCTACTCTTCATTAATGATGTTTCTCCATTACTTCATTACCTATCCACTCCTATGCTGATGACTCCACCTTTCATTATTCCTTTCAGTTTGAAAGGCTAGAATGGAGGCAGAGAAAACTTAGTTGTTTTCAATGCTTCAAAAGCTCAGTTTCTCCATATCTCTACTCGACACTATCTTCCACACAACTATAACATCTTTTTCGAAAACACGCAACTCAAGCTTCATATGTCCTCAATATTCTCAGTGATTCTTTCTCTCGTTAGCTTTCTTGGAAGGATTACAATACTTTTCTTTGTAACAAGCTTCTAAGAGGTTGCGCCTTTTTGATTTTTTTTTGTGCCAATACAGTTTCTTTCTCTTTATAGGGGTGTTGTTCTCTCCTGTATGGAGTATGCCTCACTCATCTGGGGTTATTCCACTCACGCAGCTCTCCTTTACAAGGTAGTCTATGGCATTTCGTCTTAACAACTCTACCGCTCTCACTAATTTTCTACAATCTCTTTCTGCCATCGAACTGTTGCGTCACTCACTCTATACTATCGCTGAACTCTCTCGTTGCATTTGTCCTCCATGAGAAGGGCTCGTGCAACACCCCTTTCTACACACTCTTATCGTTTCTCTGTCCAACTGTCTGACTCCAGACTTAACTGCTATGCCAAATCTTATACGTACTCTACTGGTAAAGTGTGGAATTCACTCCTTTATCTATTTTTCCAACTTCTTTTGAGTTGCACACTTTCAGGCTCCGTGTGTCGGAGCATGTCAGCTTTTAACGATTAGGTTCCGGTATTGCCCCAAATCTGGTGGAAATTCATGGCCTCTGGTCTTTACCCACCAGAGGAAATATAATATAATATAATATAATATATATATATATATATATATATATATATATATATATATATATATATATATATATATATATATATATATATATATATATATATATATATATATATATATATATATATATATATATATATGGAGCCAAGATAGGGAAAAGTTAAGAAAGGTGATAAGAAGTTTTGCTGAAAAGCTTAAAGAGGCGGGATTGAGCGTGAATGTTGAAAAGACAGAACTGTTAATAGTTAGCAGGGAGGAGGAGGAGGGAGAGGAGCTTGTGCCTAAGGTGGATGGCGGGGAGGTGAGGGTGCCAGGGTGGTGAAGAGATGTGAGTATTTGGGGGGGAGTTTTAACAAGGGAATGAGGAAATACGCTGGAAATCACCAACAGGATGGAGAAATACGGAAGAGTGGTGAGGGCGCTGTACCAAATCTTGGCCGACAGAAGAATGGATATAGGAGTAAAGAAAGTAATTTTTGAAAGTACTCTGACCCCAGTTTTGCTAAATGAGGCGAAGACTTAGAGTACGACAACAAGAAAAGAAAGCAGAATTCAAGCAGCAGAGATGAGGGTGCTGCGATTGATGGTGGGAAGGACCAGGAGTGAGGGGATAAGGGAAATTATAGGGGTTGAACCAATTAATCAAAAGATAGATGCAGCAAGACTGAGATGGTTGGGACGCGTGTGGAGGGTGCCGGAGGGGAGAGTGGCTTGAGGGAGGTGAGAGTGGACGCCAAGAGGAAGAAAACCGAGAGGGAGAAACAAGAAGAAATGGGTGGAGTCAGTTGGGAATTCACTGAGGTGACATCAACTGCCTACGGTAGAACAGTTGGTGGAAGATGGAGTTATTTACAACAGATCTAGATGGAGACGAGTGCTGGTCCTGCTGATAGACCCTTAGAGCCTTACTGGGATCGGATATATATTTATATATATATATATATATATATATATATATAATATATATATATATATATATATATATATATATATATATATATATATATATATATATATATTATATATATATATAATTTCAGAATTGGTATCGGTATCGGTTATATTTTTATATTTATTTAAGTATGGAATTGGTATTGGTAAAAATTTTGGTATCGCTCCATCCCTAATAATAATAATGATATTAATAATAATAATAATAATAATAATAATAATAATAATAATAATAATAATAATAATAATAATAATAATAATAATAATAATAATAATAATAATAATAAATAATAATAATAATAATAATAATAATAATAATAATAATAATAATAATAATAATAATAATAATAAAATTCAAAAAGAATCAGACTTCAACCTCAAATAATTTACTTATTTTAATTCTATAAATTATTACTTGTAGGAGGTTCCGTGGTAAAAAATATGTAAATGTGATGAGGTTTTCTTCCTTTGGGATAATTAAATCTTTCTTGATTTCGTCTGTACTTTCTAAGCTCTAAAGAATTTCCTTCAAACAAAACAGCGTCAGCCTCACTGTGCTCGTTTTTATCAAGCGTAAATTCGCATCTTGTTTCTTCACATTCTCCTGAAAAATGTCTAGGAAATGAAAGAGAATATTATTTGAAGAAATAAATTTCGGAAATTCTGATAATGATGCAATAAATTATTACAAAAAAAAAGATTGATATTTGGATAATGACAAAAAAAAAAAATAAATAAAAAAAAAAATAAAAAACTTAAACAGTCGTCTAATCTAATTGTTCCCAAAATACGTATTTTCAACTAGATAATCTTTTGAAATGGTCACTGATGTTTTTGATACTATTCATAGTATAGCACAATTATAATAAAACTTTCTCTGTCAAAAGAATTCAAACTCATGCTTTCAGAACTTTTGCGATTTTTTTCTGAGTTTTTGATAAATATGAGATTTTATATAATACCCTTCAAACTGAAAATGTACTTATGAAGTTAATACGCATCTTCAGGAGGTAACCCTTGTTCCTTTGGCGCTTCACTTGTACAGTGGGCATGTTCAGATTACACTCCTATCATCTTTCCCTTTCACCCCATACTCCCTATAGGCCTATATGCACAAAATCAAATACATTCTTCTATTCAAATTCAAAAAGGCCAAGTAACAAATTAGATCGGAGATATCTAGAAGAGAGGTATCCTTCAACCTTCCAATCCTTCCCCAATTCCTATTATCACTTGGAAGATGGCAACATGTGATGATGGGGATGGCTGCTATGACTTCGCGGCCATCTTGCTCAGTCATACTTACAAACTTACTGCATTCGTTGTTTATTTTTTCCTATAACATTCGTTTTCTTTTAACCTCTCTTCTAAACGTTGCTTTTTTATAAAATACTGAATCTTAAATCTCTGGGAGAGCCGACAGCAACCTTCTATGTTCCCTCCTACTCTTTCTATCCTCAATTCTCACCTAAAGGCGGATATTATGTTTAAGTGACCAACGTGTTTTTAATTTGTATTAAAATTTTCTGCCCTGTACTTGATCTCTCTTGCCAATCTAAATTCATCTGATCCAATTTAAAATCTTACGACTCTAAATTTTTCGAATATCTAATCTCCCGTTATTTTGAAATCCTCACTTTGGATAATATTTATTTAATTCTTACTATTCAGTTAATAAACAGATGGTGCAGCCCCTATTCGTATCCTTGATAATCTTTGAGATAAACTTAGCAAGCTTTATATAAATCTTTCATCTTAACTTTCACACCATCTCCATATATATACTTTTAAACTCCACCTTGGGGTTCACCTGAACAACTAATTTTTGAATTCTGTGTCTTCAGCTAGAAAAGCCACAGCAATCTGGGAGGATTTAAACTGATCAGACTCTTGGCTTCGGTTTTTCATTATCCATGGAATGATTACTACTTCGGTAGGAGGTCTTTCTTTTTAAGTTTGCAGAATGCTTTACAAAGGTGATTCTCTTTCTCTGGTATAGAGAGAGTACATTTCATTTTCTTTCATTTAACTTAGAATCATAAATTTTGTTATAGTGCTATTCGTCAAAGGGATTCTGAATCCAGGAATTTCCTTCATTCTTAATCTCCAGAAACTTGAACTATGTGTTTTTTTTAAGGAATCAAGTAGTCTCTTTTCAGTGGCAATAAAAACTTTATCCCTTCCCCCTTTTCACATCTTTTCTGGTACTTTGCAAAAATGCCAATTCTTAATTTCCTACTTCCTCTTTCTCACCACTTATTTCTTCTAACCGCACTACTAATAACTGCTCGCTGATAAAACAAAAAATTTCATGCTAACATTTGCATCAAATTTTACTAAAGACTAATTCCTGAGCTATGTATTCTACACCATTCCCCACTTCATACTGATGCCAAATTCTTTGATTTCAAAATATGTAGTTTTTACTCTCAATTAATTTAAGTTAAAGAAGGGGTTTGACACTGAAACTGAACTTCTCGTTCAAGTTTTTATCCCTCTGATTCCATATTAGATGATTCTGGTGCCACTTTTTCTTCTCCACTTCTCCAATATTTTCAGAGCTAAGAAAGTGTATTGCCTTGAAGGTATTCCCTTTGAGGTTTTCAAAAATTTAGCGTTCGAGCAATCTCTCTGATTTTCTTTTTCGTCCCTGACTATCATATTGTACTTTTCTTTCTGCTGGAAGAGTGAATACATTTATCCAGTGCCGAAAAAGGGGAAACACTTATCATTCCACTAACTATTTCGTTCCATCGATTTAAAAACTGATATTTTTTTCGACACTCTCACAATGGGAAGATTTGTAAGGATCTTAAATCATTTTAACTTAACTTTAATTACCAGTATGGTTTATGAAATAAAATCTCGTCTAAGGATCTATTTTCCTTTCTCTCTAACTCGTTTTTTTTTTTGTTGTTTTGTTTTTCGGCATTCTGGAGATCTTTTAATTTGGTGCACAGCATACCAAAAATTTAATTTTCGATAAAGCCTGTATAGTGCCAGATTATAGTGGGTGTTCGTTTGTGTGTGTTTGAATATTAAAGAAATACAATGAGTAAATATCAAGCTTACCTTATTTTGAAGCCACATAAATAAAGAAACGATGTGATTGTAGACAATGAATAAAAAAAAATGCTATATTAAAGTTATTACCAACTAAATATGAGATCCCATTCTCCCCAAAGTTGCTTCTAAAGATTATGAAGTCACTACCCCAAGTGAGCAACCCCAATGGAAATAGGGAGTTAGATAAAAGAATGATTGCCACACACATGAAAATCTCAATGGATAATAAAAACATAAGCTGTGAACGGCGTACAATGTTTAAAAGAAGAAAATAATATCACAATTAATTTTGGCATTTCAAAACCAAACGGAAAAGCGTATGACGATGTTTTCACAAAGACAGGAAGAAGATCTATATGTAAAGTAAAAAATCTCTTGCAAGATTTTTAGGGCAAGTTGCAAAGTTGATGTACTAAGTGTTTATGAGAATGTTTAATTCTTGAATTTTCCCTATTTCTGTCATAACGCTTTGATTTTTAAAATTTCCCATTTCAGTGTCTATATTACACTCTGTCACCTCTCTTATTTCTGTCGTTCCATAGTTAATGTTGCAGACTGTCCCAGGATCTATTCTCTCACCAGTTTTTTTTCTACTTTACGTCAATGATCTTTTAATTAATATAACGTCTCCTATATTCTTTTATCAAAAAATTTATCAGTAAATATTTAATGTTAATTGGAATGAAGGGTGACGTTAGAGCAATTGGCCAATGATCTTTCCAGCTGGAGAAATGAAATACTGTTGCATTTATTCAATGCCTCAACAACTCTGTTCTTTCATTCAAATCCTAACCTTTCCATTCTTGTTTTAAAATCCACACTGTGTCTCTTTATATATATATATATATATATATATATATATATATATATATATATATATATATATATATATATATATATATATATATATATATATATATATATATATATATATATATATATAAACTTCTAAGTAGTTGGGAGTTTTGAGGCGTCTTTAGGTATTTTTCTCATTATTTGAATTCACTGTTTTGCATAGCGTAGTTCCTCGCCCTTATATTGAGTAAAAGCAAGTCTAGTGCTTTTAGACCTCTCCTGCTCTGCTTCCACTACTCACTAGAATCTCTTTCGGGTCACCGAACTGTTGTAAAACATTCTTTTTACTACTACTATGAAAATGGACATTGCTCTTCTAGTTGTATAACTACTTCTTATATTTGTGTTGTTCATCTTTTCCAACTGTCTCTTCCATTCCCTGTCCAATTTTCTGGCCGTTACTACTGCTATGCTTATACTTAATTACTACAGTGGTAAAGTCTGGAACACTCTTCTTTCCTCTTTTTTCACATTTCTTTCAAACTGATATTTTCAAACAAAACCCTTGAATCTTGTAATGTCGGGCACTAATCTGAATAAGTAACATTTATTCATAACTTGCGTGTAAATAATTATATTTAACTTATTATGTGAATATATATATATATATATATATATATATATATATATATATATATATATATATATATATATATATATATATATATATATATATATATATATATATATATATATATATATATCATATATATATAATATATATATAAATAGTGAAGCCAACAATGTGGAAAAAGAAATCTTATCTATTATGAAATTTAGTATTATATTAAAGATAGCTATAATTAATAATTAATTAATTAAGATAAACGTTTCGAGTCTTTTTTAACTCATTCTCAATGCATTCGTAAATAAAAATAAAACATATAGAATGAATTTAAAAATTCACAAAGCAATCTAAAAGTATTATTCAATATAAAAACTATAGATTAGGTACACTATAATTATAAATTACGTGAACATAAAATCCACATTAAATTTGACATCCGCATCCACAGTTCGTGATTTTTAAATATCTGCATCCGCATCCGCATCCGCATCCGCATCCGCTTCTGCAATTATTAAATGCGGATGCTGCGGATGTAAATAATTATGAAAGTTATTAATTTGTTGTCTAATGTTTGATTAATTTTTTGGATAGCATGAATAAGAAAATTATTATGTTTCATTTTATATATATATATATATATATATATATATATATATATATATATATATATATATATATATATATATATATATATATATATATATATATATATATATATATATATATATATATATATATATATATATATATATATATATATATATTATATATATATATATATATAGTGATTTATCGGATGTCATATTTTCCAATTTGCGGATGCGGATGCGGATGCGGATGTTGAATTTTCGAAAGTGCGGATGCGGATGCGGATGCGGATTTTGAATTTTCGAAAAGTTTGCGGATGCGGATGTTAATTTTGATGAGGATGCGGATGCGGATGCGGATGTTAATTTTGATGAGGATGCGGATGCGGATGTTAATTATATATATATATATATATATATATATATATATATATATATATATATATATATATATATATATATATATATATATATATATATATATATATATATATATATATATATATATATATATATATATATATATTTCACTATCACCTTTCCCACTTTCGTGAGGTGGTGCCCACCACAATTCCCTTGCAAACATAACTATTATTACCTTTCAACGCTTTCACCACCTCCCTCCATCTCTGTCTCCACAAATCTTCTACCCTCGTCTAAACTCAAATTCCTTCCATCAAAATCACTCTCACTCCATCCATCAATCTCCACTTCGGTCTTCCCCTCCCCCTACCCTTCCCCTATCTACATCGGATCTACGTACCTTGCCAACCATTCTGTTCTCTTTCATTCTTCACATATGTCCAAACCATTTTAGCATATCCTCCTCTTCTCTATCAATTACACCCTTCTTCCATTTACACATCTCCCTTATTCTTTCATTTCTAATCCTATCAATCCTTCTCAATTTATATATCGCTCTCAAATCTTTCATCTCAAAGACATTGAAACTTTTTCTCGACCGAGCACTTATCGTCTATGTTTCACACACATACAATACAGAAGGTGAACACATACATTCAAACATTCTTATCTTTATTTCTTTCGAAATTTTCCTTTCTTCCATACTTTTCTTAGGCCCCCCAATACTTTCATTCCTTCTACCACTCTGTTCTTTATTCCTTTTTCCTTCCCACCCTTACCTTCCACCCAACATTACTAGATATTTGAATTCATTCACCTCCTCAAGTTTCCATTCTCACACTTCTACAAACCAATTCCTCCCTCCACATTTCCTCATCCCCACCTCCAATACTTATAACTTTATTCTTCGCTGATTGAATTTCAATCTCTTGTTTGCACATTTCCCTTCAAACTCTCTCACAAGTATTCTCATCTTTTCTCCAGATTCTACCACCAACACATGCCGCAACATCTGCAAAAAGTAAAACATTCACTTCACATTCACCCTCCATATTTCTCAACGTAATACTCTTCCCTTCTCCATTTTTCTAAGTAAACCATTCATCAATAGATTAAATAACATGGAGATATTACAAAACCCTGTCTCAATCCCACTCCTATGCTAAACCAATCCGATAGTTCTCTCTTCACCCTCACTATTGATCTACAATTCGCATATATATATATATATATATATATATATATATATATATATATATATATATATATATATATATATATATATATATATATATATATATATATATATATATATATATATATATATATATATATATATATATATATATATATATATATATATATATAATGTGATGGATCGGATGTCATATTTTCTAATTTGCGGATGGATGTCGGATGTGAATGCGGATTTTTGAAAGTGCGGATGCGGATGCGGATGCGGATGCGGATGCGGATGTTGATTTTGGTGCGGATGCGGATGCCATCACTAATATATATATATATATATATATATATATATATATATATATATATATATATATAATATATATATATATATATATATATATATATATATATATATATATATATATATATAATAATAATAATAATAATAATAATAATAATAATAATAATAATAATAATAATAATAATAATAATAATAAATACTAATCATCTTCCCCCAGGAAGGACTTTCGTCTTCTCAGTGGGATCTTTCGAGGAAGATCCTTGGGTTTCAAGGGCCCATGGCGGATACCGCTGGCTGGGCCAGGTCTATCGCGGATGCCGGAGATTATTCCCATCAGTGGCAAGAGCACTCCAATGATGTACTCGTTTAACGACTGAGTCATTCGGAGCTAAGCGCAAGGAGAAACCGCCAGTCCTCGAACCCTGGACCTCTCGCTTGCTATGACGAGTGCTCGATCGACTGAACTATGGAGCCGCTATATATATATATATATATATATTATATATATATATATATATATATATATATATATATATATATATATATATATATATATATATATATATATATATATATATATATATTATATATATATATATATATATATATATATATATATATATATATATATATATATATATATATATATATATATATATATATATATATATATTAGGGATGGAGTGAAGTATCGGTATCGGTATCGGTAGTATAGTATCGGCAAGTATCGGCATATTTTCAGGTATCGGGTATCGGGTATCGGCTTCGGGGAATTTTATAGGTATCGGTATCGGTATCGGTAGTGGTATCGGTAGTAGTATCGGCAAGTATCGGCATATTTTCAGGTATCGGGTATCGGGTATCGGCTTCGGGGAATTTTTAGGTATCGGTATCGGTATCGGTATCGGTAAAAATTTTGGTATCGCTCCATCCCTAATATATATATATATATATTATATATATATATATATATATATATATATATATATATATATATATATATATATATATATATATATATATATATATATATATATATATATATATATATATATATATATATATATATATATATATATATATATATATATATATATATATATATATATATATATATATATATATATATATATATATATATATATATATATATATATATATATATATATATATATATATATATATATATATATATATATATATATATATATCCTCTCATAGGAAGGGTTTTTACCCTGTCAATGGAAACAGCATCTTTCTCCATCTGCTCTTAAAAGTCCTTCCAGAGTTTTCTAAAATATCATGTTTTTCGGCTCGTTGGTCTTAATGCCGGTCCATGAGTCTTATAGAAACTCTCTTGTAGGATTTTCAACGTTTCAGTAGGACAAGCATCGTTTTCCAACTAACCTCAAAACACCGTCTCCTAGAGCTCTCCAGAAGATCGTGCTTATCTTAGCTATGGTTTCCAATGCTGGTTCTGGAGTTGTTACAAACAGTTAGCAGAGTAATCACAAGGCTGGGTGACTAGTCTTGTGATTACTCTACTCTCTCTCTCTCTCTCTCTCTCTCTCTCTCTCTCTCTCTCTCTCTCTCTCTCTCTCTCTCTCTCTCTCTATATATATATATATATATATATATATATATATATATATATATATATATATATATATATATATATATATATATATATATATATATATATATATATATATATATATATATATATATATATATATATATATATATATATATATATATATATATATATATATATATATATATATATATATATATATATATATATATACTATATATAATCTTCCTTTCCTCCTCTTATTCGCTCTGATGGTTCTGTTGCTAACACTCCAACTGAAAAGGCTAATCTCTTCGGCCTTCTGTTCTCTTCTAATTCAACTCTGGAAGACTCCGGCAATCCTCCTCCTGCTTCTTCTCCTCTCAGATGTCCAATGCTTTTACCTGTGATTACATTTGATCAGGTGCATGGATTTCTGAGATCTATGAACGTTTTAAGGTAAGCTGCCTGAATGGTATTCCTCCCCGTATTTTAAAGGAATATACTTTATATGAAACAAAGAAAGTTAAAACTATTTTTTTTTCTTTCTTTTTATTATATATTAAAAATATATATTTATATTTGTTATTTTTTGTTGGCCATTGTAATTACACTAATATATTTTTTTTAAAATAAAATTTGATTTATAAATCTAATTTAAAATCAAATATAATTATATTTGAATTAAAAAAATAAATAAATGTAGCTAAAATTTTTTTGGCTACCTTGTCCCTTTTGCATTACTTCAAAAAATATATATGGACTATGTTTCCAACCACTCCTAAAAATAAACTGCTTTTGCAAGCAGAAAATAATGTGTGGTTTTGGTTTCTGCACAAAATTTTTTTTGGTTTTCTTTATCTCAGACCTTATATTACATCTTTGGAGCTAAGACCTTGTCTTAAGCTTTACCATAAATTTAGCATTTTTATTAAATTTTAATTGAAAAATCTACAGTTTAATCACAATGGCCTGCCAATTATATAATAAGTAGATCATACTCTAAATGATTTTTTTTTTCATTTTTGAGATATTGATTCCAAAAAAAAGACATCTACCAAAAAACGAAACTGATTTGAAAAAGTAACAAAAGACTTGAGATCTGCAAGCTCACAACAACTCTCTTCTTTCTGATCATCAGTATGGCTTTCAGCGTTCGGGGTCTACTGGTGATATACTTTCCAATTTCATATATTTATTGTCTTTTGCCCTTAGGGACCATGGGTAAACTTGTGTGGTGACGCATGATATATCTAAGGCATCTGACCGGGTATGGCATGCATCACTTCTTTCCAAGCTCCCCTCCCTTGGGTTTTATCCTTCTCTTCGCTTAGTTATGTCTAGTTTTCTTTCTAATCGTTCCATTTCGGCAGTTGCTGCTGATGGGGCGATTCCTTCCTTTCCTGTCAATAGTGGTGTTCTTCAGGGCTCTCTCTTGTCTCCTACTCTATTCTACTTTTTATTAATGATTTTCTCAGCTGCTCATATAACCATATCCATTTATATGCCGATGACTCGACCCTCTATTCTTCTACTGATTTCAAATCTGCTTCCTTTTTTGCATCTAGAGTTGTCCCTCGTCTTCATCTTTTGCATTCCATTCTTGCTAATCTGAATAGAATATCCCATTATTATTATAAATAGAATGGTTAAACATGTGAAATTCAACTCTTTTAAAAACTCAACTTCTTGAAATCTCCCTCTTAAAGACACTTTATAACTTTTCTATTTCTTTCGATGGTTCTCTCCTCTCTAATGTTGACATCAAAAACATTGTTGGCCTTCATTTAAACAAAATAATGTCTTAGAAACCTCACATCACAAAGGTTTCTAGGGCTGCCTCAAAGAAGCTGGGAGTTCTGTTAAGGATTCATGAATCTTTTACTTCTTCGCAGTTACTCCAATTATACGAGGCCTCATCCACCCTTTTATGGAGTACTGCTCTCATATCTGGAATGGCTCAGGTTTTACCAGTCTTTTGGATACAGTTGAGTCAAATGCTAAAAGAATTATAAATTATTCCGCTCTATTTTCCTCGACCCTTTATCTTTGCGACGTGACGTTGGTGCCTTGTTTCTTTTCTATAGGTACTACAGCGGCAAATGCTCGAGGGAAATGTTCACTCATGTACTTCTGCCTTTACGACGGCCTCGTAGCACAAAGGGTGCATTGTCTGCAGATAAATTTTGTGTAGACATAATCAACTCCAGGCCTATCCACTGTGGTGCCTTGTTCTTTCAAGCCACTTCTGTTTTGTAGAATTCTCTCCCTTCTGGGTTTTCTGCCGAATTTAATCTAAATTACTTTAAAGCCAATGTCTGTACTTACCTACTAAATTTCTCGTTATGTGGGACTTGTAAGTTTCATTTTTTTTCCTATTCTCTTATTGATCTAAAACCCCCTTCTTGTAAAGGGCTCTGTCAGTGAGCGGTGGTGATATATATATATATATATATATATATATATATATATATATATATATATATATATATATATATATATATATATATATATATATATATATATATATATATATATATATATATATATGTAAACTGGGGAGGGAAGTAGCACTCCCGAGGTGATGAGATTACCTCCCATTGGGTATATGGAATGTTAAGGGTACTTCTCATCTCATCACTGTGCCCAATGGTTAGTTCCATTTCGCGCTCACCTTCTTCTACACAAAAGTAGGATCTCCTTCGCACGCACAAAATATTAATAAAGGCACCCTTTAAAAAAAAAAAAAAAAAAAAAAACTAAATAATGGCGTCAACAAAAGTGGCCTCGGAGAAGGCCCGGGGGCTGCTTTCAAAAATAACCCTTCATCCACCCCTTCCCCAGTCACCACTTGGGAGTTGGTGGCCTCCGGTGATGGGGATAGTGCCACCAAGACTCTGCAGAAGACTTGTCCTGATGCACGGTCTATTTTTTTCATTAATTTCTGCAAACATCGCGGTCTGCACTCTAATTTCCACTTTGTTGAACATCACCTCTCTTCTTCTAAACTTCGCCTCTTATTCTTGACAGAAACTCGGATGTTTGAGTCTTCTGAGAGCAAACCCTACTCTGTTTCCTCATACTGTCTCTATCTTCAATTTTCAGCCAAAGGCGGGTTGTTGTGCATACGTGCGCAACGATGTTGTTTGATCTCGCGTTTCTAATTTGGAGTCTTCTGAATTTTCCACCTTATGGCTTAGGCTCTCTTGCCATTCTACGTATAAATTCATTTGTTGTGTTTATTTATCTCCTAATTCTACTGACTATCGTAAATTCTTCGACTATTTAAACTCCAAAATATACCACATTCTCTCTTCTTCTCCTTTCTCTGAAATCATCATTAGGTGATTTCAATATTCACCACTGCCAATGGCTTTCTTCTAGCACTCATGATACAGCTGTGAACGTGCCTTACATTTCGCTATCCAAAACGACCGTGAGCAGTTTGTGCAGCTCCCTGCTTGTATCCCTGATCGTCTTGGAGATGAACCCAACATTCTTGATCTTTTTCGAACTTTTAATCCTTCTCATTATACAGTTAAACTCTTTTCTCCTCTGGGTTCCTCCGATAACCTTCTTATATCTGTATCCTCTTCTATCTCTTCAAGTCTTCCTCAGGAAAGACCCTCTTCTATTGAAAGGAAATGTTTGTGGCATTTCGGTGCAGCAAACTGGTCGAACTTGGGGTTGTACTTCTTTGATTTCTCTTGGAATCTTCATTGCTTCCGTGGAAGTGGTCTCTTTGAGTGTGCAGAACGCATTACTGAGGTGATTCTCTCTGGCATGAAGGCGTACATTCCATTTTCTTTCTCTTCTACTAAACCTAACAAACCTTGGTTTAACTCTGATTGTTCTCGCGCTATCCGTCGCAGGAATGTTACCTTCAGAGATTACCATCGTCTTCAAACTCCTGAAACCCACACTATTTATATTTCATCCCAGAATCGTGCAAAATCTATCCTTTGTAACAATAAAAACTCTTTTCTCTTTATAAAATGCAATAATCTTTCTGGTTCCTCTTCCTCACGCTCTTTCTGGCATTTTGTAAACAATGTCAACACTAGCTTTGCTTTTTCCTTTTTCCCTCCTTTAATATCTTCCGACGACACAACTGCTGTTTTACCTTTTTCTAAAGCTGAACTCTTTGCTCACACTTTTGCCTATAACTCTACCTTAGCCGATTCCAGGGCTATTCCTCCTCCTTCAACCCACTCCAACTCAGTTATGCCTAAGATTAGAATTTCATCTAAAGCTATCATTTCTGCTCTCTCTGAGCTTAACACTAAGAAGGGGTATGGTCCCGATGGTATCCCTCCTGTAGTTCTCAAAACTTGTGCTTCCGAGCTTGCATCCTGCCAATGAGAAAAGCTCGGCAACGCGCCTTTCTACACAGTCTAATCCATTCTCTGTTCAACTATCTGACCACAGACTTAACCGCTATGCTCTGTCCTACATATACTCTACTGGTAAAGTCTGGAACACATTCCCTTTATCTGTTTTCCCAACTTCCTTTGACTTGCATACTTTCAAAAGCCGTGTATCTGGATATGTCGGCCACCATCGACCAGGATAGATTTTTCCCAACTCCGTGGAATTTGGTAGGGCTCCTGCCTTTGTCCACCATAGGAGATATAATATATATAT